>OX453283.1:8422437-8669937 GCA_949710005.1 Ricordea florida
CCATTGGCAGGATTTTTAGAGCCCCCAAGAGGATGAACAACTTTAAGCGACGATCGATGGAATATACATCCGATAGGTCCGGGTCCATCTGCCATCTCCTCTAGCTGAGCGTGGTTCTCTTCCGAAGGTTGAACGTCTAGCAAAGATGCTGGATTAAGTGGAAGCGACTGTATTTATAGATTAGCATTTAACTATTACTTGATGTCACTTTCCTGTGTATGTTACTATATATGGCAAATCAAGCTGTGAAACGAAACTAAATTGACGTCAATAACAATGTAGCCTGCATAAAGGGTGCAAAGGTTATCGTCAAACCCAGAAAGGCGTGAACGCCTTATGTTATTTCTGTCATGTTAATTGCGTCACAAGCAATCAGGTGCGATCGATCACGACAAGCATTGCAGAATTAGATAATTTCACTTATTCTCGGTTTTTGGGCTTTCACAGCAAATTGTCTACGATACAGACTGAAAGTGGCAAAGGATAAAGTGGATTTATTCTTGGTTAGAAAATTTAATGCATGATTACTACTAGTCCTACAACTATACCTACCAAGTCATGCGGGGAAACGAAATTGCATTGACGCAGATAACGGTGCAGAGGTTAAGTTGTTGACCATACATACAAAAAGCAGCAAACATAAAGTGGATATATCTAGGTTTAAAAATTAGATAGCCAGGAGAGGGAAATGGAGCACACGGGGACAAAGATTCAATCCAGGTTCAAATAGACTTGTGCCTGTGTTTTTCCTGGAAGGATCTTCTATGCAAAACTAATTTAAACTCGGATTAAACTACTGTGAGAGTCTGAACCGGTTAGAACTGGTCACTTAATAAACTAGACGTATGACTGCGTGAACTCGGGCCTTCTTTCAACATGTTGCTATGTAGAAGTCGAACGCTACAGAAGTCGTCTCTAAGCAACGTGAAAATCTCAGTTTTTTGACACCAGATTTGTTGGCCCTTTATCAGGTGATGTCAGAAACATATATAATATATATAACAACATATATAATATGGCCCTTCCTTTATTTTCTTCTTAAACATTTCAATACATAATTCCACATTTTTATTCTTATGCTATAGTATTTTTGTTTTCGTTTCTCAAGCATTTCTTGTTTTTTAGCTGCATCCATTGTGTTGTATTTTTCTGCATGTTTGTCTAATAAATCTTGTTGTTTTAGCTGCATCCATTGTTTTATATTTTTCTGCATGTTTGTCTAATAAATCTTGTTTTTTAGCTGTATCCATTGTGTTGTATTTTTCTGCATGTTTGTCTAATAAATCTTGTTTTTTAGCTGCATCCATTGTTTTGTATTTTTCTGCATGTTTGTCTAACAAATCTTGTTTTTTAGCTGTATCCATTGTTTTGTATTTTCTGCATGTTTGTCTAACAAATCTTGTTTTTTTAGCTGTATCCATTGTTTTGTATTTTCTGCATGTTTGTCTAACAAATCTTGTTTTTTACCTGCATCCATTGTTTTGTATTTTTCTGCATGTTTGTCTAACAGCCTTTGTTTCTTAAATGCATTCATTGTTTTGTATTTTTGTGATCGTTTCTTTTGCAGTTCTTTTTTATTTGTAGAATCTTTTGCTTGTCTTCTTTCCAATAATATTCTCTTCCTTGATGCTTCCATGCCTTTATAATTCTGTTTCTGCCTTTCATTTTTCATTATCCTTTTTCGTTCATTCTTGTCAGCAGATTTGGTTGAACATGACACAAACTGTATTTGGTAATGCTCTGCTGAATGACATGTTTTTTGAACATTTCTAAAAGCCTTAACTAGACAAGCAATACCATTTATGCTTTTAGTATATTGAATGGGAGTCATTTGACTTTCATCATAGACCAAGAGGGAATATACATATTTTGATTTTTGTATGGATTTTGAAATACAGCAAGCACTAAAAGATGCAAACCAAATCAAAAACTCTGTACATTCACTATTATTCTTTATAATATTTTGGACAACAGATTTGCTTTGCACTGACTCAAACAATACTCCTTCAACGATATCACTTTTAAGGTCAAAAATTACTTAAACTCCACAAAAATTAACACTTTTGGGCAAATTATTATTATTATTATTACCATTATTGACACTAGAAGATAATGTTTTTGAAGTCCAATAAGCACAGGATTTCATTATAGAATAGCAAAGTGAATAAATAGCCACAGTAGTACTTAACTTAAACTTCATGGATTCACAAACACAAGTCTGAACAAGAATGTCAATTTCAGCTTCATTAATTATTAGTCCTTTCATCTCAAACATAACATTGTTGTGTATACTCTGAAAGTAATGCGCCAAGTCACTAAGAGACAATACTTCAAGCAGCACACATGTACCCTGGGCATGGCTTCTACCATATGAATCCTTTGCATGAAAATCAAATATTTTAAACCCCACATTACAATAGATAGCAACAGCACCCTACTGTCAATACAAAATTAGTGTAGTTTTAAGCCAAAAGTGATTCAAAGGCTCTTAGCAAAGAAGTACAGTATTGACATACTTCTATACATGGCAGCTCCTTGATGAATAGTACCAGTGTAGCTTTCACTGTACTGAAATTGATAGTCAGTCTCGAACACATTTAACATTGATGGTAATTCTGACTGCATTAAAAAGGATTGCCTGGCAAACTGAGACAAACCTGAATACAACTGATTTCCAATATTCATTATTTCCATGAGGTCATTAGCTGAATGGATTCCTTGTTTGCTATTGTAAATCAAAGAGCATAAACTCATTGCAACACCTTGTTGTCCAGAATTCTGTCCAAATACTAGCTCATTTCCTTGGCTATAAGGGGCTGATATTGTTTTGCTTGGGGCAATATACATTGGAGTAGGACCAGGGTTCTTCTCTATGTCTGTACTCAGTTTAAATTGACAAAAAATTGATATATGGGTCTGATTTTTGTACCGGCACATCAAATTATTACAGGTAAACAATGATAAATACCGATTTGTTAGCGCAATTAAACAAAAGCTTCTTTTCATGTTGTGTAATTTTATTTAAGCTCGTTATCTTTGTACTATATTCATGTTTTATAAGTTTTCTAACCTTCACATAACAGTAAAGCTTGGAAGACTTCGGTATACTCGCACAGATACGTTTAAAGACAAACTCCTTCAGCTTTCTGCTTTTGTTTCTCGAACACTTCAAAATTCGAACTGGCAATCTGCTGGGTTCTCGATCACGTTTACCCACACGACAATTTCTCCGTAAGCTAACAGTAGATAGCTGATTTGATATAGCATGATTTTCGATTTGATAAAGCAGTCATAGCATGGTTTACGATAAAAGGCTCACTCGTAAAGGTTCGCTCGTAATCTGTATGCGCACCATACAGATTCTACGCATGCGCCGTAAGCTCGAGGGCGATTTGTGACTGAACGCAAAAAAAAAACTACGCCGAATTTATACCTCGGGCGTTTCCTTCGGAAAGCCCGAGTAAATATTGCAAATGATCATAAATTAAACTACTTAGAGAGAAAAGTATAGATGAGGTTTGGTACGAGTGACCCAACCAATCAAACTACTACAAAGCGTTGTAAATGCATACATGAAAAATACAAATATTTTTGCCGAGATTGCGGCAGATCCCAAATATGTGAGCATAACAAACTAAAGTTTCAGTGCAAAGATTCTGATGGTCCTTAGATATTTGTGCATAAGAGGCAAAAGGAGCGCTGTAGAATTTGTTATTATTGCGTTAAAGTTTGCATTGGAAATGGGATCAAAAATTGTAGAATAGAAGACAGAAAGTACAACTCTTATGACGCGGGTAGCTTTAAAGATAAGGGTTTTCTAAAACTTTCATTTGAGGAATATCCGGAATGTTATTACGAAGATTGTAGAGTAAGGCCCCAATATGTTGATTATGCAGACGATTTAGCAACTATCGAAAGGCTCGATGACAACGTTTGTTGTATTAAATCCAATTGTGTATTATTATGTATATATATTATCAATTATATGACTGAGAAACGAGTTAATATTTACGAAACCGATTTTGCTGACATGGATGTGCACTATTGTTATGAGCAGAAAAAGTAAGCAATGTCCTCCATCAACCATCCTTTTTTCTACGTAAAACTACATGGCAAGTAACTATTGAATTACATGACAATCAATCAACATCCGCCCTTTTAAGCAAACTAAATGTTTCCATACAGATTTCAAACCGTAAAGAGTAACAAATAACTCACCTGTGTATTAAAAGATTAATAAAACTACAACTATTTCTACATGACATAATCCTTGTGCCAACTCGGAACAAACGTAACCCGTGTGGAGCGACGCACTAGACCAGGGGTCTCGTGATTGGTGGTTTGAGTTAAGTTGGTTCTAAATCAGCATAAGATTCGGCGGTTACAATAGACAAGTTTACATCAGATTGTGTAGTTACAGATTCGGACTCTTCACTTAGCTCCTCATTTATATTTATAGTGGGTTCCTGGGTAAGATGAATTTGGCGTCTATTTCTACTGTGATCTGTACTGGTTCCATCAGTAATCACATAGGACCTGGGAGTCTCATGTTCACTCTTAACTACACCAGATTATAAATGTCTATCACCCGGTTTCCTAAACCTTATACTATCCCATCCTGGAGCGGCGGTAACTGCTTGGAGCCCTGTTCATAGAATTTCGTATGTTTCTTGACTCTCCTCAAGTAACACAGGAATGTCAGAACACACTTGTGGGACCAAGACTTGTGGGTGGACAGGAACCTTTGTTCTTATTTGCCGACTAAACAACATTTGGTTGGGTGTGTAAGGACAATTGATGATTGGCATGTTACGATATTCCACTAGACCTTCAATCAGGTTGCAAGCCTTTCTTCACAATATGAGCTATCTTTTCTGCAAGACCATTACATTGACTGTAAGTGGGACGGGTTGTTGTAATCACTATACCACATTTTGCAGCATATTTCTTCATTTCCTTTGAGTTATAAGGCATGTTATCTGCAATTAGAGTTTGAGGATATCCATGCCTGGAAAATATTTCATTCAGACACTGGATGATATTATGACTTCTTTTGCCATTAAGCCTGAGAGATTCAATATACTTTGAATAATAATCAATGAAATGCAATGAAATGTTGGTTTTTGTGCTCTAACACATCTGATGCAACTGTTTGCCATGGCAACAATGGAATACCTTCGAGTTTGCATGGGTTCTTTGGGTTGCATACTTTGGTATTTCATGCATTTTTCACCATGTCTTCAATGTCTTTTGTCATGCATGGCCAAAACACTGTCATGCGGGCATTAGCTTTGCTCTTTTCAATCCCGCTGTGATCAATGTGTATTTTTTGAAGTATATCTTTTTCCAAGCTGAAAAAAGCCAGCGGTAGTCATGGCTTGTGGACGTGCCTTGGATAGCTCCGCAAACATTTTCTAAAATTTCTAGTTTTCTTTCGTGTAATTTGCTCTATTAGCAATTTGTGCATTCGTTAGAAGTAGCTCTTTTATTTATCTTCGTTTTTAAGAAATGGGAAGGTCACAAAAACAACGATCAAAGCGTGCATCCGCGCTAGATTCTGAACAGGATTCATTGGTGGTGGATGGCGCCGAAGGAGATTATGTAACTCTAGCCACCGTTCGCGAATTGTTAAAGGTGCAGGAATCCACATTTAAGAACGTGTCCACCTAAGAACCGTGCAGACGAGTCTACACGACCCCTCACCAATTTCGCTCAAAATTGGCTCACTTGTTGCCCACGACGAACCTACAATCTAGACCAAAAGGTTTATCCAGATACTAATTTTTAAGAGAGCTATACGAGTATAAAGTTTTTGTGAAAAAGTGCGCAAAAATCCGTGCCAAAAATGCAGTGAATTCATGATGTGTCTTTCTCCCAAATTCTAAGGCAACAAAAAAATATTTTGATAAGTAAAAGCAGAAACCTAGATCTTTATTTACAAATATAAAAATGTATGATTGTAATGTTTTTTATATTTGTGAGCCATCAATCCAACTTGACAATTTTCACCATTTTGCGAAATTACGGAAAATGTCCCTAAAATAGCGGGAAAAAGCAAACAAGCGGCCATGTTTTGATTCATTTCAATGCTTTTTCCAGTTTGCACAATTGATGATCTAAGTAATTACAAAAATAAAAGCGTGTGATGTTTACATTTTAGATGAAGAATTTGCCTTTGAAATACGGCAATGTGGGTCACGTGACACATGCGATAATATTGTAATACAGAGTCCGTGTGTTTATAATTCTTGAGGAGTATTTTAAAAAAAACCATTTTCATGTTTCATTCCAGTTTTATCTTATCTTAAAATCATATGGGAAGTCCGACCGCTTGTTATTTTACTTTTTTTTTTACTACACCGCAACTTTTAGGCCCTTTTATACTACGTCGGTTACAGATGAAAAAAAAAAACGGAAAGGTCCTTATTTGTTTGCAGTAAAAGTAAAGCAATGATCAAGTAAGATACAAATTCAATATATTTAGACCATTTTGCTTTCCGCCGACATCATTTTGGTTACGCGGTGAGAGGATTGCGTGACACGCACCAGATACCAAGTGCATTTCCCACGCTTTTCATGGATAATCATGCCAGCAGACAATTCGTAAAAAAGGAAGACTTTAAATGTGTTTGTTCTTTTCAGAAATATTCTAAGAAGGCATGCAACCTTTCTGCTCAAAGCAAGAGTGCTAGATCTATTTGTACTGTAAAGAATTGTTCCAGTAGCACAAAAGGGCACTTGTGTGGTTGTTTTAAAACCTCCCGTGAAGGAGTCGAGGAAGACGGCAACTTATGTTTGGCCCGCGTTGGGTTGTTCGACGAGTGCAGAGAAGATTTCACAATTTTCCCCGAGCACAGGAACGAATTTGGCTTGGGAAGGCGGCCAAGTAAAGTTTGTAAATATCCCGAGCATCATACATACATACATATAGTGGCTCGTCCCCTCTACGGGGCTTTTCAGAGTCACTTTTTTACATACAAGATACAACATAGTTAAGAATCCCAACTGGTGGGAGGCAGACCAGTTGGCTATTTACAAGGATGATCGAGGAGTTGAACCAGGTACTTACCCAGAACAACACCAGGTAGTGGCCAGAGCGGGATTTGAACCCGGGTCACCGCATTGAAAATACCGCGCCCTAGACCACTCGGCCATCCTGCAAACAGAAACCGTATAGAGGGATATCCATGGAGATTTCGAGAAAATATACTTACAATTCGGTTTGCTTTGCGAGACTGGACAAGGTAACTCATATAATAATGTATTGTCGGAATACCGGCTACATTTTAAAATGAACACAGCATGTTCGCTCAAAGCATGGTTATGATGGTTACAACAAAAGACAAGCTGCATGTTACTGAGGAAAGCCCGTGCGCAGACCACTGCCAGGCGTATGCGCTGTCTTCCGACGAGAAAGACTTCCAAACCACTTGTACGCAACAGCACAATTTTTATACTATTTGCATTTAGTTAAAAGTTTACTTGCTGTAATTATTCCGATTCCAAAAAGTTTCGTGCCAGCGGTAATCCTCTGATAATAACACCCTGATGCCTTGGGTACCCTGTGGTACTAATACTGTCAAAATAAAGATGGCGGCGGTTCACTTTTATTCAGTAGCACTCCAAGTTGAATTTGTTTCATCAGGTACATTTTATAAACCTAATGTTTTGTATAAAAATATAATATGAGCTCAGAATGTCTTCCATCAGAATCAGCAATATGTTTTACCAGATGTCAATAGATGTCATAGTCCCCCAATGTCATTCGCTCGTCATCGTAAGCAAAATAACGACACAAAATATCTGTTTCGCATGGCTATACGTACGTAGCTTCACATAGATTTTATCACATCTACATATTCCTAAACAAATAAACTTTATGGAAATGGAGTAATTTTGAGCAGAAACATGGCCGCATCCAAGATATTTTAAGCGATTTTCACTAGAAATTCGAATTATGAAAAATCTCATTTTTTTTGAGGTTTCTCAATTTCATGAAAGCATTAATATTTTCAAACATGGTTATCGCATCCTCTTCAAATTTAGTTGACTAGAATAAGTATGCTATTCATTTTAAACTTGCCAAGATTCTTTTCTGCCCCGAATCGTCTCTGAGCAAGTTGTAAACTTCACGAGCGCATTTACAATGGTTTTACTTAAAATTGTGTGTCATTTCACTCGGACCACTGTATCTCGTGAACTGCTCGAACTTTCGGAAAAACATTTGGCAGGCTTTTAACTTGGACTAATACCAGTCTGTACACAAAATAGTATCAAATTCTGGAGGATACCATGTGGACTCAAATTTTCATATTGCATGGATCTCATGTGGACACGTTCTTAAGTCGCTATTTGAGTTAACGATTCATTCATTGACTTTGAGAGTTGACAGTGTGGTGAAGGATGTGCAGAAGATGAAAGCTAGTTTGCAGTACACTCAAAACGATGTGGAAGATTTGAAGCCTATTCATGTTATGCTGGAGGAACTTGATAAAATTAGCAAGGACCTCGCATCTCATTCCCAGAAGATGGAGTATCTCGAAAATCAAAGCAAGGAGAAATAATATCCGTGTGAATGGAATCCCAGAATCTGACAATGAAACTTGGGAAGACGCAGAAGTTAAAGTTAAACGAGTGATCAAGGACAACCTGGACATTGAATGAGTTGACATCGAAAGGGTTCACCGTGTGGAAAGGCGGAAAATCAAGTCGGGACAAGCAAACCAGAATCAGCCGAGAACCATCGTGTGCAGATTAAGAAGTTGGAAACAGAAGGAACAGGTTTTGCGCAAAGCTAGGCGGGAGAAGCCAACCCGATCTTTATAGCGAAGATCTATCACCGGCAACCTTACAGAAGAGAGAGCCTCAAATTCCTAAACTCAAAGCTGCTAAACAAGCGGATAAAATTGCATATTTTGTTCTCGATCGCTTAGTCGTTCGTGGTAAACCAGCAAGTGAATAGTTTATCATACTTACAATTTTATAATTTAGACGATGATCAATTTCGGCTAACTCTGTTTGAATTTATGAATGGTGGCACTATTAATTTTGATTTTGATAGATTAGCTCAGTTAAAGTTTAATCCTTTGTTATCTGAGTCCCATAAAAATTTTAGCGGGGCTCCCAAGCGCGCTTCGCGCGCGTGGGGCAGAGCCCCATACTCATGGAATATGGTCAACCTCTTTTCGTTTGGTTGTCACGTGACTGACCGAGCGTACGTACGTACGCGTCTACAGATTGTACGGGTAGGGTAGGGGAGACTAGGGACTTTAAGCAAATCACTACGGCGACCTCTACTACGGCGGCCGGAAGTAAACATGCCCAGAAATGACGCAGTGCGCATGCTTGGAAATGTCTCTTCGCCGTAGCGCCAAATCCTACAACGTGAAGACCTGAATTCTGCCGTAGTCGCTACTACGTTGGTATAAAAGTCAACTTTTCTCCTATTTTTCCAATCACTGATTTTAAAAACCACCATAGATTGTTTTTCACTTTATCAAGAAAGCAGTTGAGGCTTCTGGTTTACCAGTAAATAAGTTTTCCCTGCGTTTTCGTAGTTTGAGATTTCGATCCTCAACAGAACGTGATTCGAGTGTGCCATGGCCGCCGTAAAACCGCCGGAGAAAACAAAGGCCAGATGAAAACCGTAAGTACGACTGTCAGCAATAAAGATAAATGTAACTGAAGGTTGTCTAAACAAGAATAAAATATCTAAAACGTTGAATTTGTTGATTTGTTGTGAAATACGATACATGAGATGAAAAGTCACTTGCTGCGAACTCCGCGATCATCATGTTTAGTTTAGTTTTCGCCCTCCGATGATGTTTATTATCAATATTTTTCTTGGCAAATGAAATATTTAAATTGGCCTTTTTCTTACTTGTCCACCATTGAATTCTGTTGTTGATAAATTATAATGTAATTTCCAAACCAAATATCTAAAATACGAGAGATGGCAACAACTTAAATATGAAGCGTTATCTCAAGTATTTCAACACATGACATGTGATCACTATTCAATATGAGAAAGATGAAATTTTCTCGCTTCTCTAAACGAAGTCATAACAGCCAAAACAAGTGAGAAAGAAATGCCGTAGTCACTGTTTGGACCGAGCTTGCTTAAAGTTGAAATTTGGCGAGCTACGGTGACGTACTCTCCCTAGGACTCCGCATCCACGACCGCCGTAGTAGAGGTCGCCGTAGCGATTTGCTTAAAGTTCCTACTATCAAAAGGAAGGGAGGGGTATCTCAGGCTTGTCTTGGCAAATCCTCATCTTTTATATTGGACATTCACAATATGGTCAATTGACAGCTGTCAAAACGGGATAGCCACTGACCAGCATCACATGACCATATTGTGGGCTCATGTGTCAACTCATCGAGGTGACGTGATTTATTTGGAAGCTGTTCTTGTAGCCCGCGTATTTTTGGCGGGAAATTGCGTTGACGACTGAAAAAGAAATTTTCAGTTCATTGTCTTTTTGAGACAAACTATTATTACTCTACACTGTTAAAGTTTTACTAAAGGATAAACGAAACAATTTCTATTGCTATTGTCAACAAACAATAGCAGAGAAAATATAATCTGCAGAACACAGGGTTCAGGTGAAGAGCAACGGGAAAGAGAGCAAGAATTAACTGAGGAAGATTGAGAGAGGTAGATCGCCAAAGAAGGCGCGCTCGGGAAAGAGAAAGGAGACGAAATTATAGCGAAGAACGCCGACAAGAAGAAAGAGTCCGGGCTCGAGAAAACAGACAAAATGTTAACGAAGAACGCCGAGAAGCGGAAAGATTCCGTGCTGTGGAAAACAGACAAAATTGTAGCGAAGAAAGCCGAGAAGCGGAGAGACTCCGTGCTGTGGAAAACAGACAAAATTGTAGCGAAGAAAGCCGAGAAGCGCGAAGACTCCGTGCTGTGCAAAACAGACAAAATTTTAGCGAAGAAAGCCGAGAAGTGGAAAGACTCCGTGCTATGGAAAACAGACAAAATTGTAGCGAAGAACGCCGAGATACCCTGCTAAACGCCATGCAAGAGAGAAACCTCGGCTCATAGGGTAAAGCAGAGAAGGTTTTTTGCCCATGATTATGAATTATAGGTTTGAAGGAAACCCTGAAGTTCAGTAATAGATTCTTGAGTGCTTAATAAATAAATTTTACGATTTCATTTAATAATTCAATTTGAGTGGCATCCGTAACTCAATTTAATAATAATATAACAAAAAAGAAAAACATTTACATTTATTTTGCTTCCATGCAGGCTATATACTGGAACCTCGATATCAAGAACTGTCTAAATGTGTTTTTATATAGATAGTTATATCTAAGCCTTTTGCATACATTTTACCATACCTTGGTCGTTGGAGTAAACATTTATTTTACCGAGGTGTTCGTTTTAACACGAAAATGACAAGAGCTGTGTCCTGCATTTCCCAGTGGCATGTACAAATCTTTTAAATACATTTACGCAAATAGAATGGTTAATTTCATCAGGAATAGAATACAGTACATTGATAATTTGTGTTTTTTGTAGAATATACTCCATGACTTTGTAGGTACAAAGACCGTACTAATGGCAGACGAAAGTTTAGACAAAAATCATAGCAAGTTAACCGACCTCGTCACTTAACTGTAGTTAAAAACGTTTGTGAATTCCTTCGCAATATTTTAGAATGCTTTTACAGATTAAAGTGAAATGAAAGTACTAAACGGGAGTCCCGCTTTTAGGCTTGGCTAAATCTATATATTACCACAGTACAGTACTGTTCAGTAGCTTTACAAAGAATGGTCACACTGTCCGGGCACACTGCATGGTTTGATCCACAGATGAAAAAGCTAGACCCACAATTTGTAGTAAAACTAACTGCCCTACCGCACAGTACCACAGCACAGTACTGCTCAGCAGCTTTCCCCGTGAAGTGAGATCGCTGTTGCGCGTTTCTCGGACGTCCCGAAATGTTCGGGACTTTTTCGGGTAAAACAACTTGAACTGTTATTTGATAAGAAAGACATTTCTGTCTACTAAATTTTGCCAGAGAAGTTCTCGTTAAAACACATTATATGCAGGTTTGTAGATTGAGTGCCTTATATTTTTACGATTAGCCTTTCGGGCTCTAGACGTTTTTGGATCTTTCGAGAAGTCTCCCGAAATCCCGCCTTACAGACCACGAACAGAATTGCAAATCGGCCAATCCTGGTTTCATCTCCATGGTTACCCTTTCGTATAACTATCTGGTCATCCTCCCACCAGCTGGAAACCTCATTAGGTTTAAGTTCACTTTGTGTTGTTTGTTTTCTGTTTACGCTGCCTTCAATTAGCACATCTTTCCTTAACACTTGGCCACTTAGATTAGAGTGCTTTGCCTTTAATTTTATCTACTTACATAAATTGAGGTGCTAAGACTTCATTGGTATCTTCCTGCACCTGCCGAAAATTAGATATATACCTTCTCTGACAAGCATTATAACATAACTTTGGGAAAGCGCGCGATATGATTGGCTAATACGCGCAGTCAGGAGCGAATCGCGATCCACTTGCCCATGGGTTGCATGTTGACGTCAGATTGTGAAGTTGTGAAGCCTTGCATTCTAAAAGAAATGGTAAACGCACCCGCTGTGAAACCATCGAGTTATGGACGCACTTGGGAGGTTTGCTAAGCATTCAAGAAGCTAGAGATGCTCTCGACTGCGCCTTTATCATCTCTTACGCTTCCTTCGTGCTTAACAACCTCCCGCGTGTGTCCATAACTCGATGGGGTTGCACGCTGCACGTTTATCATTTCTTCAAGATTTCCATCTCTGCTGAAGGTTTCGGTGAACAGTTTTCACACCAAGAAGAAGCCAAAAGTTTGTATACAATCCATCGCCAATGAGTGCATACGCAAGATTCTGTTACATTATTAATTATTTTGTGACATGAAAGAGTCGAAATGACTTATTTGACCGAGTTGAAAATGTTACAATTAACTTATGAGACTGCAGGCATGAATATTACGAATAACGAACTTCTCGGGGTTTCCTCGATAATTTCATCGACCGATCCCCCCACTGTTCGTCCTTAATTAAAAACATGTTCACAAGAACAAAGAATAGAGAAAATCAGCCCTGAACAGGGTAAAAAAAAAACATTTATACACAAATCAATTTTCGTTAACACTAGATAAAACGCATATAACCAGCTAAAACTACGTAGCTCGGCTTTAAAACAGTGTCCTAAGAAACACATATCGAAGGCGCTACATGATCGGCCAGTAAAGCCTGGTTTTCACTACGCCGCAAGCATAAGCAAATAAGAACAAAGAAAAACGTGTCCTGTGGGGCTTTACAAGACAAAAAGACGGTGTCTTTTTTACTCGTTGCTTTGTCTTTATTTTGCTTATGTTTGGTCTTATGTCAATGTGTTATGCTTATGTCGTTGTCTGATGTCACATAAGAAATTGGGATAATCAAACGAATTGATAAAGTAAGTTATACCAACGTAAGGTAAAAGGGAGGTTCTGACATTTCGACAGTTCGCCCTTCGTCGGAGATGATGGCATACACCCGCTGACTTCCTTTCTTTGTGTTCTTATGTGATACGCTTGACTTCATTCCTTTGTGTTCTGCTTTGTTTCTGCTAATCCTTATGTTTGTGTCGTAGTGAAAGCCAGGCTTAAGCCGTGTAAGTCACAATTGTAATGCATGCTTTTAAAAACAGTTTCAGAAACGATTTCTTTTTAAGAGTAGCGTCTATTTTGTTACACAGATTTGACTCAAGTTTGAGTTTATTTGGTTTACTCGTCACTATCATGATTTCTGTTTTGATTATCTGGCTCCCTATAGTTTGTTAACACCCTGACCTCGCAATATTCTCTGTAGCTAGGCTCAGGCTGAATAGAACCGAGCGATCTCCGCGTGGGAGGACTGTTGGTCATGAAACACTAAATAATTAAACTCGAATGTAAGCTGCAGTGGATAAGTGACATAAGCTTCTGTTTATACGCTACTTTAGAAGTGATCAATGTCGGTGACGATCTTTTTACCCGGTTACAAAACGCGATTCTCCGGCCGAGACGCAATCCTCTGACAAGACGCGATCGACACTGTTACGAAACGCGAACATCCGACGCCCGAAACGCGACCCTTTAGAGAAACGCAACCAAATTGGTGAAACGACGTGGTGAGTTTGTAGAGTTGAATTGTAACGCAAAAAGTAAAACAATTCTTTCACTAGTCAAACGTACCCATGATAATTACAATTTGGTTTAACACGGTGACGTAAAAAACACCAGAAACAATTGGAACGTCTTATGGCTAGGAAAACGCGAACCGAAGAGGTGGGACGAATCTCGATGGTTAGTTTGTATGACACTAGCATTTTTGTTTCGTTTATCTGTCGCGACACTGGCCATCGAGTCCTCCTTTAGAAAGTTGCCGTGGAGTACTTAACGCGGGGACGTTTGTAGCATAATACCATGGGAGTTCATATCTCGATACTGGGCACAGTTAGGTTCAATTTCATACTTTGCAAAAGGAGATTTGGACATGTTCGAAACAAATGACAGCATTTTCTCAGGCTATTTGAAAGTGATTTCAGCGAGTTGCTTGTATTTCTCAAAATAAAACCTTTCCAAAGAAGAACATTAGGCTGTCTGTGGTAGATACAAATCTCGTATTTGTCCCATGGGAGCCAGCTTGTTACATAAATAAGACTAGTGGTAACCACTGGTTAGAAAGTGCGGGCCTAGATGCACTTAAGGGAAGGTACTGGAACGAGAGTGCACAATTTTAGATTACAAAATGTACATTCGTGTGGACGTTTTTTGGGAAGTTTGCATTGAGTTGTAGTAGATCAGCTCCGTAAATCGAAACATGTCAAACAGCTCCTTCAAATTGCTGTTGAAATATCCATGTCTTTCTTTGTCATATCATATCTCCGTACTTCTTCTAACCAGGAAATGAAGTCTGCATTCCCAGCGATCTTTGTGGTTGTACTCTTCTTAACAATGAGGTGTTCATGTTCGGATCATTGCGACGCAACGTACTCAATCCAGAATCGCGTGCTTTCAGGGCACGCGCTTGTCACGCAACCGGCGTCACGCCTTAAAGACTGTGCGTTACTTTGCATGGAGCACCCGTCATGTCACAGCAGCAACTTTTACAAGAGACAACACCAGTGCGAGTTGAATGACAAGACGGACTTCTCCCATCCACAAGACATGGTGGATCATGAAGACACGGTTTATATGACCAACAGTTTTAGACCACTGGTAGAATGTGTCGTGGACTTAGATTGTGGAAAACGCGGGCGATGTGTCTTTGAGAAAGACACAAGCAGATGTACAGTTAAAGGTATTCAATTATAGACCTGCATATAAATTTATTTACATTCCGTGGAGCAGAACGGCAAGTGACAGTGCCAAAGAATGTGAATATTTTCCTAACCTCTTACTAACTGAGTTCGCACCGAGTTTTTCCGCTCGGCTTTATCGCCCAGGCGAGAAGCGCGCAGGCCAAGCGGAAAAAACGAGGATTCGTAACTTACAGTACGGACCGAGAAAACGAGGTTTTTAAGATATCTATTACATCTCAAAACAAACTTTTGAATTTAGTGGGCTGTACAATGAAGTACGGGCCGCTAAACTGACCAATCACAGCGCGCTTACTAACTGAGAGATATAATAAAAGATTTGATGGTTATAATGTATTCATCTCAATTCTCGAACTTGCCACTTTTATTTTAGTTTCACAGTTGCGTCCTACCTTTAACCTTTAACCCCCAGACGTTAACACGCCTGCATTTGCTTGAGGAATACGTTTCCATTAAAAACAAATAAATAAAATAAATAAACGTTCCCACTTTCCCTTCATGAGTCTTTGGGATTTCGTATCAGGCGGTGTGCGGCTTTTACGGCTTGAGCTACTACTTGTAGTTTTGTCTCCTACCTCGTGTAAGATAATCCCCATGCGATAATGCAACAATGTAATGAACTGGACGGCATTAAATACTCCAGCTCACAGTTCGAGTTCTACACCTATTCTGGCTGGTTTGTCTCTCGTGATTATAATCAGAAATGGTTTGTTTACCTTGATGGCACGTACTGAGGCAATCCGTATCATAAAACGGTTTGTTTCCCGACGTCTCACCTGTCGTTAAAGTGGGTGGGTCAAAAGACACCCTATACGAGGTTACTTTAATTTTAGTCAAGTAAGGTAAAAATGTTGGTACACAATAAATCTAGCCTGCATCGCCGGTGCCCAAAGCGATGGGAGAAGGAAATTCCTAGTTGCGAAGAGTTCGAGAGTGAAGTGTGAGGGCAGGGTAGGGGACGGGACAGGTTTCTGCCCCTGCCTCCCACCCTCGCTCCTCGCGCTCAAACCACTCGCTAACGAACTTCCGCTTCACCCCATCCCAGTCAAGTAACATAGTTTCATGTCCTCGTTTACTTCTTTCAACTCATTCAAGTTTGTGAAATTAAACATCTCGGAAAGGCTCCTCGCGCCCTGTTTGTATTCACAGAATGCAATGACGCCTTGGGGCTTGAAAATGGACAGATTCCGGACACTTCTATCAATGCCTCGTCATTTGCCTATGATTCAGTGGCTCCACACAAGGGTCGCATAAATTCTTCTAATGCCTGGGTAGCCGATGTAATATCCTTAGGGCAATGGATCCAATTTGATCTGGGCAAAGAAACAAAAGTTACGATGGTGGCCACTCAGGGAAGAAACAGTAACGCTGCCTCTCATTGGGTTACGAGTTACCAACTGGCCTTTAGTAATGATAAAGAGACATGGAAAACCTACATGGAGGGGGGAAACAAGAAGGTAAATGGTTTTACTGAAACTCATTAATAATGCACGAGAGAAGACAAAGGAAATCAGACACCGTAACGTGTTTGGATATCGGATGAAAAACGGACCGTTTTTGCTTCGTTAACTTCTCATTCTAAATAATTTCGTTTGAGAAGCTATATCAGACACTCGATACATGTGTTTTATCACCAATCAAACACCTCGAAATTCGCTAAAAATACTCACTGGCTTCACTTTCAGCTCTATTCTCGGTGTTTTATATGTGATAAAACACTGAATCTCGTGTCTGTTAAGGTAATCATACGGTTTCGAGTTTAATTTGGAATTAATTTGCACGAGTGAGTTCTTCAAAAAGCTGAAATTGCACGAGCCGCTTCGGCGAGTGCAATTTCAGCTTTTTGAAAAACTCACAAGTGCAAATTAATTCCAAATTGAACAAGAAAAACCGTATGATTACTTATTAATAATATAAACATGAAAAGATTCGCCTGGAGGAAGTGCCGGAAGATCTCATTGCGGACAGGAAGTGAGCATTTGACGCGGATTTGACACTTTGTTTACTGATTGACTGATGAAGATCAGCTGATAACGCTACGAACTCAAAGCGATTCGTTTAAAAATAAAGGATATCATAATCCCGAACATCGATGTGGAATTTCCACTGGTGTTACACTTTTTGCCCTAGTGTTACACTTTTTGCACTTGTGTCACATCTGAACTGCACTGCTCTCAACCAATCAGAATCGAGTAATTAATTTTTTCATGTATATTATGAGATATATTACATCCATCAACCGAAGTTTAGAAGGGGGAACAATACTGGTACGTTCATCCACACACAGTGAGTAATCACCCGAAGGTGGGAACGATCTGTTCGTTCCTCATACTACAATGAGGAATCACCTCAGAAGGTGGTAGAGGGGAACGATACTTGTTCCTCCACCGTACCATAGTGAGTACTCACCTGAAGGTGGGAAGGCGGGCAACGATTGGCTCATCCCTCATACTACAATTAGAAGATACCTGAAGGTGGGAAGAAGGGGTGGCGATACTGGTTAACGACTCATTTGTGCACTTGTGTAATGTCTATCTGTCTCTTTTCTCTTTTAAATGTAGGAGTTTGAAGGCAACTCGGACAATAACTCTGTTGTCTTTAACGCCCTGAAAGAGAGCGCAGTTGCTCGTTATGTACGGATCCTGCCCCTTGCTTGGAACACGAAGATCGCATTGAGAGCTGAACTCTATGGATGCCCGATCGACTGAAGAAATCGCACCACCTCAATTTATTAATTTCTTTCTGGTATAGTAGCTATATATGGAATTTGGTAATTTGGTTAGAAACTTGCAAGGATGTTTTGCAACACAAAGTTTGTAGATAACCACAGTAGAGTATATTTTGAGGGGCTAGCGCACTGATTAAATTTTCAGTCAATTTGAGTGAAAAAAAAAATTTATCAGAGATTTTATCAGAGATTTTTCATATAATTGTCTTAAAAATTATCAGAGATTTTATCAGAGATTTTATCAGAGATTTTTCATATAATTGTCTTAAAAATTATCAGAGATTTTATCAGAGATTTTATCAGGAATTTCATAGGACACAAATTTTAAAATTGATTTAAAGAAATACAAAATATTTACTAATAATTGAATGATGGAAAATCTAAAAGTTGTAGAATTGAAAGTTATTGCTCGAGATAATCGTGTTGAAAAATGGTATAAAAAGCGTAAAGCAGAACTAATCGAAGCGTTGCGTGAAATAGGCATCACTACACCACCAAACACCTTACCTGAAGAGATACCCAACCAACCACCAAACACCTTACCTGAAGAGATCACAAACCAGACACAAATTCCACCAATTCCAGAACCTAGAACTAAAATTACAAAACAGACACAAACTAATATTATTGATTATAAAACAAAAACTAATAAGTATTATTATTACTGTATTCATGGAAGACAGAAATCAAGATGTAAAGAGTGTGGAGGATCTCAAATATGTGAACATAAAAGAAATAAGGCTTACTGTAAAGAGTGTGGGGGATCTCAAATATGTGAACATAAAAAACAGAGGGCACAATGTAAAGAGTGTGGAGGATCTCAAATATGTGAACATAATAAAAAAAAAGCTTACTGTAAAGAGTGTGGAGGATCTCAAATATGTGAACATAAAAAACAGAGAGCGCAATGTAAAGAATGTCGAAAAAAACAAGATACACAACAAAAACATTAAGTTATATAACACAAGTCAGTGTTACATAACAAAATTTACCGAAATAGATACCAAGCTAATCCACCAGCTACAACCATAAATGTTAATATATTCTTTTCATGTTGTGTTGAGTCTATATTATTTTCATGTTTCGTTGAGTATGTTTGTGTAGAGTCTGTTTTCATTGAGGGTTTTGGTTTTGGTTTCGTTTCAGTTCTATGAGGTAACTTTACTTTTGAAGATCCCATGTTATGATTTATTCCAACCTGTTTTGTTTCAGTGTTTAGGGAATTATTTACTCCAAAATTCATATCACTACTAGCTTTCATAAGTTTATTATTAAAACCAGTCACGCTCTCTGTATTGATTATCATATTACTAGGCATTAACCATACACCAGGAGCAATAGCTAAATCAAGACGTAATTTCGCTTCCTGTACAGCTAATTGATACCTTTGGATAGAACTCGAAATGTCATTCTCAACCACACTATTCTCAAATAAATGTATGAATTCTTGTTGAGTCTCGATCGCTCCCCCACCATTACCATAAATCGAATTTCTAGTGTTGACTTGCGCTCCTAATATACAGTAAACAAAAGCTTCAACAGATCGATTCAATCTACCAAGTCCAGCTTTAGTGAGTCCATGACCACTTGTTGGTATGAACCAAGCATATTTAAAATCAGCAAAATCGTCATTACGGATGAATGAGATTAGGTCACCATTTTCCTTCTTACCTCCTTCATCAGCAAATTTACCACCTTCACCAGGCCACTGATCAGCTTCAACATCATAATTCCTTACAATATGAACATTTTGATTTTCTCCACCTCTTCCATTGTATCCAGCACCATAATCAATAAATATATCACCCAATCCTCCGTTTCTACCACCTTTCCATCTAAAATCAGAATTATTACCAATTCCAAATTCAGCGCACAATCGTTGATATGCGACTTTATTATATGGATTATTATTTATTGTAAAAGGTTTCTGATCAGGTAAGGGAAGACTCAATTCATATAATATACTCCTTATTGTGAAATACACATGAAATTTAATGAAGCTACTCACGACTTTAGGATAGTTGAGACTCTCAAAAGGACTTATACCACAACCAGAGGTCGCACACCAAACTGCAAAGTTAAGTTGTTGAGGCCAATAATTCATATCAGGTGCGTTCAACCATTTTCTACTTTGTTTACCAAATTTGAAAGTCACAACTTGGGATGTAAATATGTTTCTCATCTTTGCTGTGAATTTCTTAGTATTAGAAACGTATATATCCAGTGAGGTTAGCATTTTTGTTATGTCACTTGTAAAGTCATCAAAATCAATTGCAGGTATTGGATAAGATCGATTGGTTATAGTTAAACTCTTTGGGAATGAACTCAATGAATCATCATTCAATCCTAAATCTTTCCATAACAATCTTTTCAAACTGGGTGATAGTTCATCAGTCCATGTTTTGCCAGTGGGGTCATCATTAGACATGATTGTTATCCCATTAACTTTCCACCTAATGTAACCACCATATGGATCAGCTACAACTTCAAATTGACTTTGATCAGCCTTTGGATACCTTTTTCTGAAATCCTTGAGTGTCATCTTATTATTTATGTTGATAATAAGATTTTTTTAAATCAACAACGTTCTTTTCTAATATTAAGCTCAAATGAAAATTTTAACGTGCGGGAACGGTTAGCTCCTTTAATATGTCTGCACGAACCTCTCTCCTTATCTGAGACATATTTAAGTTTTTTTCAGTATCTTTCCGAAATTTTTGACGGATTTCGAGTTTTAGTTTTTCAAACTTTTCTAACTCTGCTAAAATTATTGAAAATTCTTGGTCGGAGATGGCGTTATCTTTCAGTGCCTTTGAAACCAAGTCGTTAATGGTGTTTACCTTTGCTTTTGCTAGAGAAACAGTCTTTTCATGTTTACTAACTTTTTGTGAAAGTCGTTTAGAAGCCGCACCGAATCCGACTGAAATACCACCACAAAGACCTCCAACAACTCCTAATGGGATACCAACAACAGCACCAAAACCAGTAAGAGAGGTTCCAAGTCCACTTGCAGATAGGATAATTGAAACCGCCCCACTACCAACACTGATTTTAGTAAATATTCCTCTTGCTCTATTGTATTTTTTCCTAACATCCTCATAATGTTTAATTTCCTTCTCAAGATTTTGTAGTACTTCGCATGACTTTTGTATTCTGAAATTAAGTGGGTCTCCGTTAATAGGTAATTGTGGATAAACTCTATTGTACTCATCCATTTTTTTTTGCTGATTAACAGTGAATCTTTAAATTAATTAGAGCAGGTTCGTTATTTGTGTTAGGCTTTTTTCCATTTTCATCAATAAGCCATAAATTAAAGTAGTTGATTGGATTTTTGGTTTGTGGAACTTTTAAACAAGGATGTTTTTCATATGGTGGAATAACAGCTAGTACTTGTGAGGGTTTAAGTTCTAAATTTTTACCGATGGGTTTACAACAAGTTGAATATGAAGACTTTGACTCTATAAGATCACACATTAAGTATAAAGGATTTGTATAGCTTGCTTTACGAAGGAAACAATATTGTAATTGTATCTCTTTTACATTGGTTAAGGGTGGATCCAGATAAATTCTTGTTTCAGGAGTTAGCATAGTGATAGTTAGAAATATTGTATCATTCATTATTTTGTTTTTACTTAGCGCCTCTTCTTTTTAAATTGTTCCACAAAATATAGAACCACAGCAACTATCAATAACCAAGCATTCTTACCTAAAAATCCAATAACCTCCCCCGCTGTTTTGAACAGAAAGCTTACGATAGCTCCAATCATTCCAGGTAATATTTCACCAAGTTTCTTACCAATCGTTTTCAAACCGTTACCAACACCTTTACCTAATTTGGTTAGACCTTTGGAAAGATTAGAAATGATAACACCAATGACCACACCTACAGCACTCACAACGGCAAAGACTGTAAAACCATACTTTTTGAAGATGGCCTTCACACAATCACGTAATGACATTCGTTCCTGGATTTGCTCATTCTCACGATCCCGGTTAGCTATCTCATTATCATCATCAGCAATTTCTCTCTCTAGAGTCTCTATTCGGCTGCTATCATCTGGAATATTGAGCGGTTTATTTCTTAGGAATTTTATTTCCTCCTTCTTTTTGTTTTGTGATTCTTTTATCTTAGTGATCTCACGATCATTATCTTCAACAACTTCTTCTGCTCTAGGACCTAAAGCATTTTTCAATTGATTAGGAAGTTTTTTATTTCCAGTTTTTAATGATTTTAATTCACCATCTAGAAGAACATAATCACTTGGATTTCCTCTTCTTAAATTAACAACTATTGATTTTATTCCATCTCCAATATCTTTGAAAAATGTTATGAATTTTGAAGTGTCTGCACGTGGATAGTACTTTATTATTTCTTTTTCAGCATCATCTTGATCTTTCATCCTGGTATCTAACAAGGGCTGTTTTTCATTAATACCACCAAATGAAGTTTCATCCTCATCATAAGGGTCAATTGGATTAGTGGTGGATGTATTTGCCAATGAACTCATGTAAAGTGTATTATCCTCATCATGATCACCTAGATCAGCTGATGTATCAAAAGGATTAAACGATTCGTCTGGTATATCTCCTCCTTCTGCCATGATTTTTTACTTGTATCAGTAATAAATCTTTAAACTGGTCACACAGTCATGGAAAAAAAATATATACTTAGTTGACTTTTTTACTTTATTCATCGTCGACATCATCCATAACAGCGGTTGTCTTTGGGTGGGTTAGGAGACGTTTAATTCCTATATTTTTAAGTTCTACAATTGCCTCGTAAAGCTTTACTTGAAGAGAAATACGAGCACCAATAAATATAGATTCAATCTTTATCGCACATTTTGCATAACAGTGTTTATTCATTAGATTTTCAGCTTCAATTATTTCATTATTTTCTTTATCATAGAATTGAGTAATGAATTTGTTTTGTTTTTTAGAGTGGATTAATTTTGTGTATAATGTTGGACCACGACCAGGAACTTTGCGAAGAATAGTCTTACCTGTCTTCTCGTCTGTGACTTTTTCCATCTTCCAATACAGAGGATTTAAACCACCTTTGGATTTAGTGAGATCACTACTCTCTAATTCAAACTTATCAATTTCTTCACGATTTTCAACCAAGTGATCAATACAACATTCCACTATGTCATTAAAAGTATCAGTCCATTTCTTTTCTTCAGTTGTGGCTCCATCTCGATTCCACAAACACAAAGGAAAAGTGTAACCAGTAACTTTATCAGATTCTTGATTAACATTTTCTGAAATTCCAAATGAATACAGACTTTCAGTAGGAATAATGAGTTCACCTTCTGATCCATCTTCATTGCGGGTAAAAATATTGATTCTCTTAAATTCAATTTTTGGTTTACTATCTGGAATCTCTCCTAAAATGGGTTTAGAAAAGATCATACGTTCTTTGGGAATATAGCCCTCAACGGGTGTTAACTTTGTGTTTTCATTATGTGTCATTTTATTTTATTTTACTTTACTTTATTATTTTTTAAATTTCATTTATGTAACAATGAAATTCAAACTCTATCACCTAAAAGAATTTACTAACCATATAACCCAATGCCAGCATACCACCACCTACATATACCATCTCACCCATCTTTTGATTGTCACTAGGTATATAATAATCAGAGAATTTTGGTTCATGTGTCTGACTATAAAATTTAAAAGCTTCATCGGTATTGGAAATATTTTTTGAAGCCTGGTATTTAGCATCCTTCTGTTTATAGTACCAATCAATTAGATTCTGTCTCTTTTCCTGGTATGTAGCATAATCTTTTTGATATTTTTCTATTGCCTTGTCGTGTCGTATTCGCTCTGAATCTGTTTTATCACCTGAGAGATATTTTGCAAGATATGAACCACCAACGAAAGTAGTAGCATTCAATATAGCTCCACCAACCATCATTGCTATTGCCGCCATAAATATTTATTTTGGTAAAATATTTTGATCCTCTAAATAAGTTTTTAGGTACATACTACCGGATAGTACAACAACCTATTTAGCATAGTTTGTAAAACTTGAGGAGGGATCGTTCATAAATGATTCTTTCAGAGCCTTTTTAGCTACATATCCAACTCCAGCAGCTAATCCGATAATTACAGCTGAATCAGTAACAGTTTTCACAAGTTTGTTATCAGTTGACATGATTTTTTTATTTGTGGGTAGAGAAAATCTTTAAACTACTTTTCCTCATAGCATTGCTATTCTAGGAGTTGGTTGGGTAGTGGTATTTGAGGGTTGGTTGGGAATATTTGATGGTGGTGGTTGGGTAGGAATATTTGATGGTGGTGGTTTTCTGTTTTTGTAATACCTCATAAACATATCAACTGCAGTAAACCCTATTCCAACGATTGATAATACAGTAGTAAAAGATAGCTCTGGAATCCATGCTTTAGGTTCACTCTCTTCATTGGAATTTTCTTCCTGTTTAGTCTCCTCTTGTTCCTTTTCACGTTTCATTTCCCTAGCTAACGCTTCTTTAGCTTTTTTGTTATATTCTGCTAGTTTCTTACCAGCTGCAACCTTTTTAGGATCTTTCTCTTTCTTTTTAGGATCTTTATTTTTAGTAGTAGGTGGATCCATTGTAATTTGTTCAACAACTTCATCAGACATAATTATTTATTTCCAATAGTAAAGAATCTTTAAATCAGTTGTGCTCAGTGACCTGCTCAGTTTTGTTAGAATCATCAGCATTTGTACTTGAAACTTCTTGTATTTTGTTGATTTTAATGTGTTTAGCAACCTGGAATAGTCCGCTGGCAAGTGCTACCAATCTTCCACCTTTTAATGCTAAGAGACCTGTAAGGTTTGTCAGTTCACGATTAACCAACTCATCATTCTTCAAATCTTTACAAAGCGCATCAATGTCATCTACAGGAACCATGTAAGAAATGGCATGAGAAACTAATTGAAGAGATGAATCTACCAATCCATCATTAATTTTCTTACCTAATACTGCCTGATATCTATTATAATATTTTTCAACATCTTTTTCTGTCAGTCTCTTTATATCACCTAGACTCATATCAACACCTAAATATTCCTTTGTAGTTCCAAGAACTGCGATAATAGCTAGTGATTCTTGTTTTATTTCAATATCATCATTATCTTTTACTACATCTTTTACCTCAGTCTTTTCTTCAATAAAATCTTCAACGCTTGTCATCTTGCAATTTTTTAATAATACATAGATTCTTTTAAATCACCGCAGGAATCTCTAAATAACATTGGAATGGATAACGTAAACACAAACATAGTCTAGAATATTTTTCAGTTTTCAGTAGTTCTACAAACTTTTTACTAGTTTCAGAGTCTAAATCACCTCCATAATCTTCGAAAAGCATCTTCATACCTTTCTGTGATGGATTATGGAATGTAACAACACAAGCTACATTTTCACGGAATGGTTTTGCAATGGATGTTAATTGCTGAGTGAGAACCCACACTGATAATCCATGATGTCTTCCAGAGAATGCTAGATCTATAAACTTGTTCGATCGTTTCTTTAGATCATTCGAAACAGCACAATCGTCTAAAATTATTAGTGTATTAGTACCGGAGAACAAAGTTTGACAATCAGTTAACAATTCGTTAATCTCATCACTGTTACTAGCATCTGGTGATAATACAAAGAAACGTTTATCTCTGTTAGCAAATTTATGATAGGTTTTATTTTTGGAAAAAGTCGGACATATGAGAACAATGTATTCAAAAACTTTTCTGAATGATCCTCTTAGCTGATCTGTGAGGTACTTTGTCTTTCCGCAATTTGTTGGACCTGTTATAATACAATTAAAAGGAATTTTATCTCTCAATTCTTCCATCTTTTTAACTAATACATAATTGATCTTAAGTTTGAATTCATGATCTCCATCAACGCGTCGGCTACCACAAACATGTAGCAGGTGATATTTCCTGTTCCTCCAACTTGTCGTTTCATTTCAAGTTTTACTCCATCTCTTGTGTTGTTCAAAGCCATACCTCCCCCATGAATACTATTGTCATGGTGAGTTCTCAAGTCAATCCATAAAGCAAACTTATCGCTATAAAAATCATTTATCTTTACACCCTCTTTACCGAAACGTTTCATTACTGAATCCCAAAAGTCTGACGGTTTCATTCCCTTAGAGTAGATACGGTTTGGCATACCGTCAACGTTAATGTCGATTGATGTTATATTTGGATTGACAAACTTTTCAGAATCTCGTGCTCCTCCAGTGTGGTCCTCTGTGAACAAGCATAATATCCCTGTCATTGACCTCCTCGGTAAATTAATGTGCTCGTTTATAACACTGTCATTAGGTTTGGATATGGTGAAAGTTTTGTGAAGAAGTACATTCTCGTAAAAGAATACTTTACCAACCTGATAAGCTGACTGAGCCTCACTAGCTAAGTATTCACTTGAGATACAAGCATATTCCAACTCAAGGTTTGTGATTTTATAAGATGGGGTTTTGACCGTGTCAGAATAAACAACAATATCGTAAACTGGGGCTAGTGTAATCTCAAAGATTAGTGAATGAGGTAACGCCTTTGGATAGAAAACCCCATGATTGTTGAGAATAGGATGGTTGAGTGGTATATGGTACTTGGTGTTGTATACTGCTGAAAGAGTTACTTCCTTGGCATTTCCTGATGTTACCTTATCACCTGCATTTGTCCTAAGCTTCCTCATGTTTTCAGAAGAAATACCTTTTTTTATTCCATTCTGACGATCTTCAGCTGATAAGTATAAGTCATGGTAGGTTTGAAAGAGATCGTATCTTTTAGTATCCTGTAGTGTTTCTCCACCAAAAAGAACCCTAAGTTTGGATACAAGGTTACTTCCTACGTTATTCACAAGGGTATTGTTAGCATGACCACTAACAGTCAAGTCAAATAATAGAGATACACTTCCTGGTACAATCACTACATTATGAGAAAGTTGTGGAATATTTATATATAAGGTTTCTCCAGGACTTGCAGATGAGGGATTTAGTGTAATTCGATTCAATGAAGATTCCGCTTTCAAACCTAGAGGCTCTAGTGGAATCCTGTTTGGATTAATTTCTTCAGATATAGCTTGTGACATATTTTTATTTTAAGGATTGGTGAAGTATTCTTTAAATTAGTAAGGAAAACATGTTATCAAAAATATATTATTCAACTTATGGATATTGGAAAGGATATTCTGCAATTTCAAAATTAGCTGAAAAAGCAAAAGTTAGTGAAGATGAGGCTAAAAGATGGCTTGAGAAACAGGCTATTTGGCAAATCTATCTACCAGCTCCAAAATATATTCCTAGACCGCACTGGACTGTGGATAAACCTAATCATATTCACCAAGCAGATTTATTATTTTTACCACATGATAGAGTAGGAAGAAAGACATATCGATATGCTTTGGTTGTGATTGATATAGCTAGTCGATACAAAGATGCAGAACCACTAACCTCTAAAGAAAGTCATGAGATATCCAAAGCCTTCACTAATATTTACTCCAGAAAGTTAAAATATCCTAAAACATTAATTATTGATCCTGGAAGAGAATTTATGGGTGATGTGACAAAACTTATGAACATACATAATGTAACCATACAACGATCTGAAGCTGGAAACCATAGAGCTCAAGCATTTGTTGAAAGAGCAAATAGAACATTATCAGAAAAACTATTTAGTCATCAATATGCGCAAGAAATGATTAGTGATGATCGATCTAGAGTATGGGTGAAACGATTACCAGCTATTTTGAAAACTCTGAATAGTATACCAACGAGAATAACTAGGGAAGAGCCTGTGAAAGCTATAAAAATGAAAGAGGTTGACATTGATCCTCCAAAATATAATCGAGTTGTTGGACATGACGAAGTGAGACTACCGTTCGGTGTTAAAGTTAGATACTTACTAGCTCCAGGTGAACTTGAGGGTGGTGAACGAAGACGAGCTACAGATCCTATCTGGAGTATAAAGGTTTATGATCTATCACGTAGTGTGGTTTCATCTAATCAACCAGTTTTGTATTATTTACTAGATGGACCGAGGCGTGGTTTTGTGAGGGAAGAACTTCAGGTTGTACCATATGATACTGAGTTACCACCCAATTCTGTTTTGAAACGATAATGTCCGTAGGCAAAAGTATGTATACCATCTTCACAAATGATTCTCTTATCATCATCGGCAGATAGTACAACTTTATTAACAGTTTCAGTATAAACATCATGTTTATCACTTCTAATTAAATTCATCGGTCTCATCTGAGGTTTTTTATTGAATAAACAACCCTTGTAATCATAAAATGATATGGTATTTTTTACAACTGATGCCTTTACCCCTTTGTCCTTTTTCATCTCTTCTCCATTATCCATCCTGTATGAGTATAGCTTGGCTCGTAGACCTACAAATTCAGCTATCTGCTTACCACCAGCTTCATCTTTGAACATACCGATTAATTTTTTGTTTACACCAGACTCGATACCTGATGGATGGTTTTTAGGATAATTACTAGTATCAAACATTTCTCTCACATCTGGACTAATATCCTTATAGAAATCTTCTGTTTCTATCTCATATACAAGACTATCTGTAAACAACAATTTAACCTTTTCATCATATTTAGGTTTTATGTAATTATAGTGAAAATTGTACATTATTGTTTTACTTAAATCTAGAATGCACATACCTAAGTAAACAGGTTTATTGAATACTATCTTTGTTTTCTTCATGTGGATGGCTACCAGATTTTCACAAAAGATAGTATTATGTTGAAAGTTAGGTTTTGATATTAATTTTTTAGCATCTTTTTTATTTGTAACCAATCTAACATCAACCCTTTTTCTTATGTTTTCCATGGTTTTCCCAAAGACAGAGTTATTCATCAGCTTGAAGAAATCTTTTTCAAAATCGTTGGTTGCTTTTGATCTTAGTTTGGTATTCAAGTCAATGTATGGTTTTAACCAAGCTGACTCTTCAAATGCAATACCTCTATGAATATTAGTTACTTTTAATCCTAGACTTTCATAAACTTTCAGAGTCTCGTGGTGAACTACATACTTTACCTTGTCGTAGAGGTTTGGGATTAATTTATCAACATTATTAACGACAAGTCTCTCTGGAGCTAGAGGATAATCATTATGCAAGTCGTGAAGGTGATTAGGATATTCTAAATCAACCTCGAGTATGCATGGAATATTTTTCCAGTTCTTAATCTCTTGATCAGTCATCCATCTAAAACCATGAGTAGGTAGTGGTTTACTCATTATAAGTTATTTCTATCAAGATATGTAATATACTTTTTAGGTTGGTTTGGATCATATTCGTTCATGTATGGGTTGTTTGCTTTACCATATCTATTTGAGATCTGAGATACACCTCCTCTAATACCTTTCTCAACCATAAGTAGCATGTCGACATTAATTAGCAACTCCAAATTCACTTTCGTTAACTTTAATAATGCATCATAAGATAGTCCAGGTGCTGTATAATACCAAGCAGGATCCAATCCATAGTTTTTACTACAAACATCTCTAAAGTTCTCAAATACATCAGCTAACAGGAGTACATCTGACTTAAGATATAGATCGTGATATTCCCTCATTGTTTTCATATTGAATGTTTCCCATACCTTTTTAGCATGTTGGTAATTATCTTCTGTTATATCTTCATCGTTTAGTTTTGAATAGAATGCCTCCTTTGGTGGAAGTTTGGTTTCGTTTAGTTTATTGAATCCATCAAACCAATCATATGGAAATACACCCTTTCTCAACAATAACTCTAATTTCTCGCCCTTATAGTATTTTGTGATGTTTTTGAAAGATTCTTTTGGTAGATTATTAACTAAGCTGTCAAGACTGGTTGCCATAAATTTAAATGAATCTATGAATCTGATATATCTCTTCACATCTTTCTTCTCACCTTCATTGTTTATAAAGGTATCAACTACAATCTGTTTTGTGAAAGAAATATATTTTTCCTCATTATTAGGTATGCAGTTTATTTTACCTTCTGATGTACCAAGATTCTTGATAAAAAGATGAGAGTCATATCCAGATAGGTTGTGAAAGATAACTGGGAAGAAATTTGGAATCTTATAATTTAAGTTGCATTCATTATGAGCTGCTCCTCTATACTTTCCTGTAAGGTGACAGTGGTCTAATACCTTAACTTTCCCCAATTCACCCTCACATATATGACAGTGAGTAGCATTTTTATAGTCTTTTTTATCCATTTCTGACATATCCTCCACCTTCTCATAGAATTTTAACTTATTGGATTTGATAATCTCATTATAAATTTCCTTAATATCTGACTCTAATTTATCTACAAAAATCTGTGGGATATCATCGTTTGGGGATTTAGCAGTGTGTTTTTCAAGCTTAGGTGGAAATATGTTATCATCAAAGCACTTTATTAGATAGCAGAATCCAGATGGTTTGTCTTTCTGATACTTTTTAGTAAAGCTTTTACTTTCATCTAGAGAGCAGGTGTGTATTTTCTCTGGATAGCACTCAAAGTCTGCATATACAACAAATGGTACTCGCATTTTTCTGTTATAATTATTGAATTTAATATACTTAGGATTACCATCTTTATCTTTAGGCATAACAATCTTAACTGCTTCGTTTGAGTTACAGTTTTCCATATGTTCTTCTAATGAAGCCTCTGAATAGTATGGGTTGTAGCATCTGCGACAAAATTTTACCTTGTGATGATTATTATCAACTTGAGAGGATGCAGCTTTATCAAAATCCTTTATCCAGCAGTAGTGGTGATTTTTTTCATCATTCGATATTAGAAGTAATTCAATCAAATAACCTCTTTGTTTCTTACTTATTCTTAGAGGGTATAATTCACCTTTATCTTCATCAAATCCATGAACGTTAATCGTATAGTAGGGATTTTGCTTTTCGAACTTATCAATATGTTTCCATTCAACGGGGAACTCTATTTCTGACCAGTCGAACTTATTAGAGTTCTCTCTCATTTGTTTATTTAGTCTTTGTGGATCTTTCTCTTTAGGAAACACGGCGGAAGTTACTGCCCACTTGAAACACTCATTATCCTTCTCATTCTTAACGTTGATAATTGCTTTCTTGTTTGCTAATTTTGATGGTAGTGGAAAATATGAACTTCCAGAAAGAGGTTCCAAGGGGTTGATGTATATATCAAAGTATTCCACATGATCGAATACCCAACCTGATTTGTTCTTTTTAAATTCCTCTATTAATTCAAGCATGTAATCTGTCATTGTATCGAATAATTCTGATAAATCGGTTGACTCTGTTATGATTTCTGGTTTTTTACTAATAAAGGGAATTGATGTTTCATCGATATGTCCAGTATTAGGATCTTCTTTTATGAACTTACACGTTAAGATAAATTTCTCCTTTATTGGTTTCTTTTGCTGATTATTAAGATCTATAACTTTTGGTTTGATATTAGCGATTAACATCTTTTCATCATATCCTTTCTTTCCTTCTATCCTGTAGTTTTTCAGATACTTCTCAAACGCTGATTTATATTCTTTTGGAGTGAAATCTTCTTCCTTCAATTTAGGTGTTTGGTTTGTTGGGTTTGGTTTTTGCTTCTGGTTGGAGGTCTTTTTTCTAGAGCTCGGTATGATGATATTTTTATTGGTTAGATCTTTAAGCGAATCATAAAACTTAACTCGGTCCGCCACTTTAAAATTTTTGATTATTGTTTTAGACGCGGGTCTTTGTGACTGATTAGGTATATTTTTATTGGTGGTAACTGTAAGTGAATCATAAAACTTTTTTCTTTCCGCTACTTTTAATGTCTTATTCTTTATTTTAGGGGTGGGTCCTTGCGACTGATTAGGTATATTTTTATTGGTGGTAACTGTAAGTGAATCATAAAACTTTTTTCTTTCCGCTACTTTTAATGTCTTATTCTTTATTTTAGGGGTGGGTCTTTGCGACTGATTAGGTATATTTTTATTGGTGGTAACTGTAAGTGAATCATAAAACTTTTTTCTTTCCGCTACTTTTAATGTCTTATTATTTATTTTAGGGGTGGGTTGGGTTTTAGGAATTTTAGTTCTAGGTTCTGGAATTGGTGGAATTTGTGTCTGGTTTGTGATCTCTTCAGGTAAGGTGTTTGGTGGTTGGTTAGGTATCTCTTCAGGTAAGGTGTTTGGTGGTGAAGTGATGCCTATTTCACGCAACGCTTCGATTAGTTCTGCTTTACGCTTTTTATACCATTTTTCAACACGATTATCTCGAGCAATAACTTTCAATTCTACAACTTTTAGATTTTCCATCATTCAATTATTAGTAAATATTTTGTATTTCTTTAAATCAATTTTAAAATTTGTGTCCTATGAAATTCCTGATAAAATCTCTGATAAAATCTCTGATAATTTTTAAGACAATTATATGAAAAATCTCTGATAAAATCTCTGATAAAATCTCTGATAATTTTTAAGACAATTATATGAAAAATCTCTGATAAAATCTCTGATAAATTTTTTTTTTCACTCAAATTGACTGAAAATTTAATCAGTGCGCTAGCCCCTCAAAATATACTCTACTACCACTGACACTTGTAGCGCCTTCGTCATTGTTACCTAACGCAGTTCAGTACAAGGGATGCTAGAAATATTATTGGTTGAATAACATGGTATGACAAGCATAACCCTATGAAGAACTACAATTAAAGTCAAATCCAAAACAGCATTGTTTTGCGTTGTACTGTTTAAACTTTGTCGTGCTTTATTCTATAATTGCCATTAATATTTTGTGACTGCCATTCTATTTCTCTCTATATATTCCTCACAAATGTGTGAATGTGTTAGTGAGAGCATTTATCGATAAGAGATGTATTTTTCAGAACCGTCACAGGTAAACTCAGAAAAGCCAAATTCGAGTTCTTCCGATAGGAGTCGAACCTACGACCTTTCCGATCACTAGCTCTGATGTTCCACCACTGGGTTTATACTTCATGCCAGTATGCCATGGAGTCTCCTGCGCCCATCATAATGGTGCGGAAGACTATATGGCATAAAGTATAAACCCTTCCATTATGCCATATGGTCTCCCGCACTATATATTGTGATGGGTGCGGGAGACTATATGGCATACTGGCATGACGTCGCCATCTTTTCCGTCCGCGTTCTAACTCCACTTCGAATACTTTTGGGACTGATTTCTTATTTGATAACACGCATGCGCAACATTAGCCTCCTTCAAATGAAGATGCTACAAGATCGGTAGATGTTTTTTGGAACCAGTTAAGATAAAGTCGAGTGCCATTTCCATGAGATATTCTCTTGCAGACCGTGACAGACGAGAAGCCGCTACCATCGCCGAAGAATACCTGGACGAAACCATTTAACCAGCTGCAGGTATCGTATCTCAGCTTCTAGAATAAGTACAAACACGGGATTAAGTGCAATTTAAAGTAAATTTCAAATGCTACACTTTGTTGAAAATTGCATATTAATCGTGAATCTGGCTGATGAGCACTGATTTGATGAAGTTTAGTACTGTTTGAGCAGTCTGCTCTAGAATCAGCTGAATTAACCAAATGTCTTCACAGGCAAAGTTCAATATGATCACCAATCACCATCAATTTGAATTTCTGCGTTAATATTGCCCTATTGCCACATTAAATCTGCAAAGTTTCAGAATTGGAAACGTTCTGGAAGCGGAGATATGATAGGATAATTCCTATTATTATATCTCTCAGTTAGTACGCGCGCTGTGATTGGTCAATTTAGTGGGCCGTACTTCACTGTACGGCGGGGTAGCGCTCTTATGGACTCGTACTCGGTTATGCCAATATTATGTATGAGAAAAAAATTTTATGGTCCCTTGCAATTGGAGATACGAAATTTCTTTTCTCGTGTTGAAAACTATTTTGCTCCTTCGTTGCACTCACTCGAGAAATATTTTTTCAACACTCGAAGAGAGGGCGGCGGCGATGTCGCTATGAATCTTTCAACGAGATCTAACATTTTCGCAAAACTCCCGGAGTGTGTAGAATTTCTTGCAAAGTAAATCGAATTTAGTGCTGACTTGAAAGTGAAACTTATTTCCTCTAATCACGAAAAAGGCAGAACTTTGCCCAGTTTCCCTTACAATTCATCTAAACACATTGTATTTTATACACAAGAAATTGCGTAAATCAAACGAATTGATGAAGTAAGCTATACCACCATAACGTAAAAGGGAGGTGCTGACGTTTCGAGCGTTAGCCCTTCGTCGGAGCGAATGAGAGAATTGTGGGTACGTACAATTTACATAGAGAAGTTTGGAGTCATGCTATTGGTGGAACCAAACCAGTGTGTGAATGGATGTGAATAAATTAGATGAATGATTAAATGAATGAATTGATACCGTGAGGATTAAGAGAACCGAGTTGGACGATAAACTTCTGTTCCAGGTTTTTACGGCTTTTCGTGTTGCCCTGATGCATGGTAAGGCCACATACCGCCATGTTTTGAGTGGAGTGGTTAGGTAGATTTAATTGTCGCGCTACAGGTTTAGATGCATCTTTGATGGTTAGGTAGATTAAAGATGCATCTAAACCTATAGCTTCGTAAAAATATTTCCATTGTGACAGAATACAAAGAAATTTCTTACACAAGTATACGAATAACCAAAAAAAATAGTCGTTGATTTACACCTGTCAGATGACGTCACATGCTAAGGTATGACATGCTAAGGTGACTCTCTTCCCTATTTTTTTTTTGCATGCCTTCCCCCCCCCAAAAAAAAAAAATACCAGCCCTCTCTCCCTTGTCAAGAATGAACGGTCCCTAGGGTACACAGAAAATGACAATGCAACTCTATACCAAGAAAAAAAGACTATACCTGGAAAACTAGAAGTTCGCTCAACAGTTATACGCAAAATTTACCGCAATCAACATAGCTAGGATCTGAGGGATCATAGAGGATCTAAACTCTGTCAACAAAAGCAGCAGGTTGGTTATCAAATTTGTCTTGACATCACCGCGAAATGTTTCTAGCGCCTTTCATTGAAGTTTATATTCTGAAACAAAATTGATTCGTTAATTTTTCTTTTTACAGCAATAATTTCGAAAAGCAAAGTTAACGTTTTCATTTTTAATTTGTGCAGTCTTGGTAATTTCTTTTCGGAATTTCCCGCAGCGCAGCAGATATATAAACATGTCTCCTTCATTGATTGCAGTTTCCGCCGAGGACATGCATCTATAAAAGTATCTTACTGTCAACTCTAACGCTGGTCGCTATATTGATGAAGAGTAAAGGATAACCTTTAATTTTAAATATGCCATTGTATAATCTTGAAATGTCTTTCTAGAATTTCTCGCAGAGAAGCAGATATATTACAATGTTTTATTGTCCGAGATAGTAGAGAGACAGGTATGGAAATGTCTTAACTGTCAATTCTAACGCTGGTCGTTCTATTGATGAAAAGTGAAGGACTTTTTTCAATTTTAAATATGTATAGACTTGGTAAATTCTTTTTAGAATTTCCGGCAGAGACGCAGATGTATGAAAATCTCCCAATATCTACAGTCTACGAGATCTGCGCCGAGATTGTATAAAAATGTCCTGCTGTAGACTCTCACGTTAGTTGTTATTTTGATAAAATAACCCGGCACAACATTTTAATTTTTAATATGAATAGTCTTGGAAATTTCTTGCTACAAGTTCCCGCAGCAAAGCAGATATATAACAATGTCCTACTGCCCGCGGTTTCAGCCTACAGACATGAATAAAAATTTTGCTACTGTCAATTCTAACGCTGGTCTTTCTGTTGATGAAAATTTGAAACATTCAATTTTTAATTGAAATTTTCTTTCTAGAAGTTTCCATGGAGAAGAATTGACATAAGAATTTCCCACTCTCTGCGGTTTCAGCCGAGAGACATGCATAAAAATGGCATACTGTAGACTCTAGCGCACACTGCCTTACTCAACAAGGGCACCCAACGACTATTTTCGGTAAAAATCTTTTCGGAAGCAAAGTGAGCTAGAATTTTCGAATATCGAAAACACAGCCCCTCGGATTTTCGAGCCGTGTATCTGAATAGATTTTCAGTCCCTAAAACATCACCTAAAAGATTCTCAACAATGGAAAAGTAATCTTTTACGTTTCCGGGAAAGGCTATTTTTGCAATTATTGGCACTTACTAAGGTCACCTAACAATTTCTGATGAGCAAATGGTTTGTTGCGAAGTTTTTAGAAGGTTCCGTCCGGCTATCAATTACTGAAATGAAGATTTTATTTCCTAAAATTTCCGAACACTTTACTTTTCAGCTAAGATATCCGAACAGATCAAATTCTTCTAGGAGATAAAAGCATCTCTTTAGACAGTCTTTTAACATTACAAGGAGCCTAGAAATGTCTCTCAGAGGCTTTTGGCTCAATCTGTCGTTGGGTGCCCTTGATTAAAGCGAGGCACTCAATGTGAAACCCAGTACTGTATTTAGGTTAGCCACTCACTCATTTAGAGCACATAATAAAGTAGGCGAACTCAAAAGGTAACCTTGATCTAAGATTTCAAAAGCAAGAAATGCTCAACAATCAAGATGCGTTACGCCACATACGAAAATCCTCTAAAAAAAGCACTCTCTAGACGAAGCCAAAAATTATGTGCACGGCTCAAATTGCCACCGACACAATCGCAAAAGAGGCTAGATTTTTCTGTTTTGCGACAGAAAAAAAATCGTGTTAGTCGAAAAAAACGCGACTACAGATTGTACTTTAATGTGTCACCGAGACCCAGAAACTTCCAATTTCATTTCAAATCTTTTGTACTAACTTTTTTCATTTTGAGAATACAATTTTGCGACCATTGCTACCACGACATTTTCTTAAATTCGAGCACTGCTGTGGAAACGTATTTCCCATCTTGTGCTGAGGTACCAGACCTCATGAGAACAGGTAGACGGAGTAGATTACAAATTGAAAAAAATTATAAAGGTGAGCAGATGACTGAATGACGAACAATGATTAATATTTAACACTAAACTCTTAAATAGTCCTGTAGAGTCCCTAAAGAATACCCGAGCCTCTACATTGTGCCTTCAGAATAGCTATGTCTGACTAGTTCGATCCTTCGTCTTTCATTCGTCAAAAATTCTGTGTTGTTGCATTAGTAGCTACTTTTAAGAAGACCTGTGGGAATAGTTTCTAAAGAAACTGGTGTTGCGTCGGTGGGGAATTGAAGCACAAGAAATTGGGATAATCGAAGGAATGGATAAAGTAAGTTATACCATCGTATGGTGAAAGGGAGATGCTGACGTTTCGAGATTTAGCCCTTCGTCGGAGCAAATGACGAAAGGTTAATACTCGAAACGTCAGCATTTCCCTTTTACCTTACGGTGGTATAATTTACTTTATCAATTCGTTTGATTATCCCAATTTTATGTACTTTTAATATAAGAAGACTCTGGTGTTTTTCCCTCCCGTGTTTTCAGTGCCGGTATAATAAAAAATCATGCTTCTTTAATTTTAGGGCCTGTTCACATGGAGGTGGGGTACCCCGGGTAGGTGAGGTACCCCACGTACCCGTGGTGAAGAAAACTTGTCTTCACATGCAACCCGGCGAGGTGGGGTGAGGTTTAAAATGCTATCGTGCAGTGACAAAGTACGCACATAAACAAAGATGGGGACAAAACAGTGGGAAACGCAATTTTCCGCTATCGGTTTCCAAATTGTCGCGGGCACTGTCAAGTTCAGGGTTTTCGAGTTGTTTGAGTTTATGTCGTCGAAAGAACTCGCCACGCTGGTAGTGGTTGGCAGCCATGTTTTTTTGGCGGGCTTTGCGCAATTTGGATTTTATTACCCCGGCTAGGCGGGTTACCCCACTCTCGAGCTTTCACATGGAGAAAACTCACCCCATCTAGGCGGGTTACCCGGCCTGGCTAGCCGGGTTAGCCGCCTAGCTGGGGTACCCCACCTCGCATGTGAACGCAATCAAGAAAAAAAGAGAGATTGTATGAAAGATTGGTAACCTCACCGAGGTGAGGTACCTCACCTACCCGGGGTCCCCCACCTCCATGTGAACAGGCCCTTAGTGGACACACTGTAGTGGAGTGGTTAGCGTGTCGGAATTCCGAGGAGGAGGTCCCAGAGGTCGTTCCCCGGTGTTGGCAACTTCATAGGGTATTCTTGGTTTTAACCCACTTCACCTAAATTGACCACTTGTGGTATCCGCCATGTTGGAACCCCTCGAATGTAAACAAAGCTAGAGCTGGAAAGAGCCGCAGTCATGATTTTATGTATTGTAGTCGGTTGTGGAGCCAAAATAGGCAATAAAGAGGGTATGCGAATGTTTGGTAATCTTTCTGTCATTCAGTCACCACGCTCCATAGTAATTGGGAGTTTATTTTAAATAAGAAACGACGACGGCTACGACTACGACAACCCCACAAAACAATAATATTATTGATTAAAATAATATAAATAACCAATTTATTTTTAGGATACTTCGCCCATTTTGAGAATAGTTTAAGATCTCCGAAGGCGACGGTAGACGATAACTTGGCTCTATCATAAGTCTTTCGTGATTATTCAGTCCCGCGGTTCACGTCCTACAAAATGGGCGAAGTATCCTAAAAATATATTGTTACGAGCGGTTTCAGAGTGAAAATAGAGAATGAAGGATTCTCTGTTACATGCTTACGTTGTCATCAAAACCTCAAATTTGGTGATTTCACGTCGTCGCTATGCATAGGACCGCTAATATACTTGCTAAAATCCGTGCTGCACGCGCAGCACGATTATTTATATTCTTTTAACCAATAATGTTATTGTTTTGTGGGGTTGCTGTAGTCGTAGCCGTCGTCGTTTCTTAAAACTCCCTAATATCGCTCCCCGTCACATCGCCCCAAAAAACGTTTGATCGCTCTGATATGAGTAGTAAGTCCGTTACATTCAATTCAGTCAGTTCCTCATCTCAAAAATGGGCTGACATGAAACTGAATATAGTTTTTCTAAACATTTAAAAGGGAAAAAAGAAGTTAGCATTGCTGGATTGAAAGTTATTTTTTCGCACGCGCAATACGAAAACTTATGCTAAATTGACGTGAGACTTGGTTAATCACCGGCAAACGGTGCGCGTTCATAACGTTCAATTTAGTTAGTTACCTAGAAACTGAATGTAGGTTTCTGAACATTTACAAGAAAAGACAGAAATTAACATTGCTACGACGATATAACCCTGGGTCAGTTGAACTGTAGCTTGTCCCCTCCATAGGGATAATAAATACTTTCAAGTGTGGGTCTCCTGTGGTATCCGTGATATAATGCTGGGGGTAACCCTGCGTTGGACTGGCATCCATTTGGGGAGAGTAACAACCCAGGCCGGTCCTTCGTACTACTGAAACTCGCGGGCTCTACGGCTGGAGTGCGCCGTTATAATAATAATACATTTCTTTTGACAGTAGGCCTATGTCACAAAGGTGATTTACAATAGGGAACTGCATTTAAGAAGTATATAAATATAATAGATTACAAGTAAAACAAACAAAGATAAAAAATAAGTATTAGTTTGAATTTAAGTAACATTTTAGAGCTCTTTTAAATTTATCTATCGTTGACAACAATTTAATGTCATTAGGTAAAGAGTTCCAACTTAGAGCACAGGAATTCTGAGATGTTTGTACGCCCCAGTTAGTGTTGGATTTAACTGATCTCAACAGATCTTTGTTACGTGTATTATACTTGTGGAAGTCTTTGCCTTTGAGAAAGCTTGCTGCATCTTCAGATAATTGGTAGTACATGTAAATACAGCGTTGAAATTTTCTTCGCTGAGATAAGTCCAGCCACTTGAGTTCTTTAAGCACGTCAGAAGAAGAAGACCAAGGTGGTTTGTTGAGAATTAATTTCCTATTTGTTCCTGCCGTGTTTTTGCAGCTTGCATATAAGTCATCATACTTCTTTCGTGTCGGTCTGTAGGGCTGACAGTGGAGCGCGACCTCTTCAACAGAGCCAACACGGCCAACTTAATTTCTTTCATCCTCAGACAATATATCAAAGGATTTAACGAACTATTAATACACACAACAGTTGCGAAAATATCAAGGGCGACTCTCACTTCCCAAGTGTAACCATACTTTAGTTTCAAAACCATAACCACGGAATACGGCAAGTAACAAACGAATGACAACAGAAATACTATAACCATGGTGAATGTCGACCGTTGATACTTTTTCATATTTAACTCCTGGTTGACACTGGGGTCAACGGACACCCTTCTCTGCGACTGTATTTCGCACGCATGCCGGCGAACAATTTTGTATATTTTTATGTAAGCCACACAAGTTATACCAACTGAGGCGATGTTAGTAACGATTAGTATATAGCTAAATACGCGCCGATGTATAAAAAATAGAGAGGTCGTAACACATGATAACATCCAAATAATACCAGCGACGAGTAGAATCCTAGATTTGGTTATAACTTCTTTGTATCTCAGATGCAAGTGGAGAGCCAAAAAGCGTTCAATAGCGATTGCTGTTAGGGTTAATAAAGAAACTGCTGTGGTAGAATAGCCAGAAAGTATGTTCACGAAGCGAGAGTAGCAAGCTATACGTTCATCCTTGTAAATCTCTGCGATTTTAAACCCAACAAAACTTGTTTGCACAACAGCTCCGACAAGAAGGTCCGCTAGTGCAAGATTTGCCAACAAAAGGTTCGAAGGTGAACGCTTGAGATAGCTTCTCCACACGGCTAACAAAACCAAAATGTTCCCGGTAATGGCTGTTAGGCAGAAACACGAGTTTAAGATGCAAATGGCTACGCCAAAAATGTAAACAAAATGATTTTCTTCCAATGTGATATCCATAGACTCGTCAAAAAAGCAAGCCCTCTTTTCAGCTTTTAACTCCATAGAAGAGGTTGAAATGTTGTCTTATATTAGCACCGCAACAAAAGTTCCCAATTTGATGCTGTCTTATGGAAAGTTGGCCTTATTGCAGGAAACAAAAACAAGCCCATTTATAGAACATCTTCACTTCTTGAATTTCACTGGCCCAAGTGTAGAACGTGCGTGTACAAAACGAGGCTATTTGCTCCAGTTCGCACAAACTACCGTTGTTTGTCCTAAAACAATCTGCCTATTTTCCTAGGTTGTTGCACTTACCTCCCGCAAAACTAATCAACTTTTTTTTTTGCTTCAAGCTAGTGACGTGGGATGTGGTATCTACAGATAAGTTGGGTTTTTGGAGATAACTCATGAATATTCATTGTAATTAAAACAAGATAATCTTGTTTTAGAAATGTTGATTCGATACCTTCTCCATTAGCACATCTACGTCGATCAATTAGTTTGTTCAGGCCAACCGCAGAGCCGTAAACCACATGATTAGAATTTTGTAAATTAAACAAGTTAAATCGATATTCATGGTAGATACTCTACCGTACAAACAATGGTTTGGCTAAATTGCAGGTGTAAAATCAAACTATATATATGTATAAACACCTCGTTTAAAAATTAGTTTTTAGCACCTTACTAACGACTCGAAGACCTCGAAAGACTCACAATAAATTCGCTCTCAGTCATAGCGCTTTTACTGCGTTCTACAATTGTGGTAAACAAAATTTACCTCGACTTCATTTATGTTGTCGTTATAAAGGAAACAAAGGCGTTGAATAATCACGCCTTTGAACCGACAGGTCTCTCTATTTGGTTTGTAGATCATTTCCTGTATGAAATTCCTTTCTTCGAAATTAAGGTTAATAGTGAAACAGTGGATTAAATTCAATGCTTTTCGGTATGTTTTGTTCAGTTCCTTGTAACTCAATATTTTCACATTACACTGGAGCAACCACTGCAGAATATTTCGCACTGCTCTGCTGTTGTGAGAAGAGGAGCTCAATAAACCTATTGCATAACAACGTGTTGTTTTTTTCCGAGAACGGCGGTTCAATCAAAACGAAAGTTGAACATCCTATCTAATCACAAATCTATCGTTAATTTAACAGTTTCCAGTTTAATTTCAACGAAAGAACATAATCGAAAATAAAGAGATCTCACACAAAATACTGTAGTCGTTGGAATAACATCGTAAAATGTTTCAGGGAAACTTGTAAAGTCAATTTATTGTTCTGTTTCGCCCCATCTTAAATATCTCATGTCTCATCTGAAAAAAGCAAAGAATCTCAGACAAACTCCTTTGCGAGAAAAAATTCTAAACAAAGCCGTATTTCTGAGATTCTCCGCCTTCTGTTCTTCTAAGTCTTAGAAGAAAACAAGCTTGCACCTGTCTACTTTATCAAAATTTGCTATTCAATAAGCTGAATTTAATAAACTGATGTTTGGGCGGAACTTATGGCGGGAATATCAAGTTTTCATTGATCTACTTTTCTTTTCCATATCTGCGTGCCCTAAACATATCGCAGTTAATTAACGTGTTCAATTCTGGACAAATTTTGAGAGGAGCTAACAGGAAAATACACATTGAAAATGGAGCCTGCCAAACTGAACAAGTAATTCGTAACCTTAAAAACACGGTCCGCTCTACGCCTTTGTTGAGATTCCATAGATTTTACCAGTTCACAGACCGACTTCCAAGGAAAGATTTTTGTTTTCGATTATCCCACTGATGCACTTTCTTTCTGCTCTCGCCAAACCATTATCGTAAATAATTAACTTTGCTTGTGGTACCAACTTGTCAAAGAGATTTCAAAATATACTAAATTTTTCTCCGCTCAGGTAGTTGAAACGTCAGTCAACACAAATAAGAGGCCCTGCCAGGGTAAATTCCGACAAGCGACACGGGCCGAAATATAGCGACAGCGACCGAATGACATAGCGACAAACGACTGCCATTCTATCAAAAAATGTCGACAGCGACATCAAAACCGAGAATAAGTGACAAAGAACTGAAGTAGTTGTCCCTTAATTTCCGACAGCGACGTGAAGCCTTGACAAAACGCCGACACGAGGCATTTTAAAATTCTGACAAGCGACCTGGGACCCCCCCCCCCCCCCCCTGGGCTTCAAATAGCAACCCTTTTCAAAACTATCTACACCTGATCGATCGAACTCAACAAACAACTAAATTTCTCTTTCTGCTGATGCGATTCGTTTTGTGGTTAATCGAATTTAATATTTGTAACCATACTTCGTTCTCGGAAGGCTTTTATTATTTCTATATATTTTTTACTAAACGCTTAGCTGACTTGGAAAACTGAAAACATTACAAGCGTCTGCTGGTTAGGCAACAAGACTCAAACAGTAAAGAAAATAATTGCTAACTGTAAAGAAGGTGAAAAGTGGTAACCGAGAATTCAGATCGAGAAAGGGTTATTTTCTATCGTACAAGTACATAGGGCGTGAATTAAGTGCATTTGCGAGCGTTAATAAAATTACAAACGATTTACGGTGCTCTCACGCGTAAATGGGGAAAGTTGAACAACACTCAATTTGTTTTCCGAGTTTGCTTGTGATCGTGCCGAAAAATCAATCTTTTACAAGATCTCCTGGTCAAAATACAATATCTTCATTATTTCAAAACTCGTTCGTAGTGTGAAAAATAGAAAATAAAAAAATTATAAACTGAATATCGACAGCCACAGTTCATTTAATACCCTTTATCATATTTTTGTACCGAATTTCTGTCCCTTGGTTTCGATCCAATCTCTTCACGTCAGATCTGATAAATTCAGTCGGAAAACCAGCTTTACGTCACGAGATGTTCACGCAATAAAACTTTCATTGCATCCTGTCGCCGCTATTGCCAAACAAAATAACACTGAAAAATGTTCTGTCTTTTTCAAAGGAGCGAAATTTTGCAAATTTCTCGACTCACAAATTAATCACACACAGACACTTTTCTTGCGTTGTGTCCTCCGTATTGTCCAAATAGCATTAAAGAAATTTTGTCTTTTCCTAAGGAGCGAAATTTTCACAATTGCTCCACGGCAACGAACTCGGTAATTCTAATTCCTTCAGTTTTTTTTATAAGAAAGGTTTCAATGCTAGGATTAAGAAAAAAAATACTGGCAACAGAATGATGCTCGACTATTATCTTAGTTTATAATGGCCATACTTGGAGCTCGGTTTACACGAGCCATTTCTATGTGACAACTGTTATTTGGTCGTGTAGATTGGAAAAAATTTGCCAGTTTTTACGAGACACGTACATTTGCTGAAATACTGGCATGTTCGCTTTTATGCGACAAATAAAAATTGCCAGATGCTAAAAATTGCTCGTGTAGATCACTCGTCACATAAAATGTGGCAATTTTTTGTGACCGCATTGGTGTAATATAGCCACCAATTGCCCTCTGTCATTACAGCATATTAAATTTAAAATGGCGGCCTCTAGGACAACAAGCTCTACTCCCAAAGAGGAAATTCTTGGCCAGATAATGGAGCCTCTTTAGGGACGGACCATTAGAAAAGTGATGGGGGGGGGGGGTGGGGAATTTTCAGCTTGCACGAATTTTTTTTTTCGCTCACTGGACCTTCGTTCTGCATGAATTTCTTTTCTTGGCATTTTCCCTTGCATGAATTTTTTTTGTTTTTTATTTTTCCCCGCCCCCCCCCCCCCCCCCCATCATTTTTCTAATGGTCCGTCCCTTATTGCTGGAGGCTCGTAGGGAGAAGGAGAGTTTATGGAATACGAAGAGTATTGAGTACAATATAAAACAATATAAAAAATAGGCAAGCATTGCATGCATGTGGCTACTGCATTTATTAAGTTTATTCGGACCTTTTTCGCTATACCTATTGCCTTTCCTCGATTTCATTACTTTTACACAGTATTATTTTCTTCTGAGTTTAAACACAATTACAATCAGAAGCCCATCACCGTGTTGTGCATTGTGATTGGCTAAATACTAGGCACGCGCTGATTGGTTCCTTCACTCACTCACTCATGTTTCCTTTGACATATTGGCTCCTGCATTATTAGTCGGGCAACCGACTATAGGTTTACCCTCGAGTTTTATCGCAAATCGCAGTCACGTGCAATGGGGAATACCGCAGACACGTAATACGGGCGCAACCTTTCTACGATGTCGAAGTCGATGGCGAATATGTTGAAAACAAATGGTGTCATCTTTTCTACGCTCAAACACACCGTTCGCGGTAGACCCACTCTAAAAGATGGCGTGAGTAATGAGCGTATATTTCGAAACGGGTCGTTCCGCGAACTAAAAATAGCAAAAGAATCAAATGACTTAGCGAATGTCTCACTAGAATCAAACCAGAAATCAAACGAGATACCAGTGAACAGAAAATGTGGACAGAGTGACCTGGTGACAGAAGAGCATTTGCTGATAAAGACAAGGTGCCTCGCGATGAAACTCGAGGAAACGACAACAAAGATGCCACGTTGGAAACCAGGACCTTGGTACCCTTTTGATTTCTTTTTTGGACCACTTCGTACCATAAGTGGTCAACACTGATAACAGCACGTCTACCTGTTGTCCGACTTACGATCTTAGATCGTCTTGTTTCATATGCAGGAGCCAAAAATTAATGGCGCACTGATCTTTGACTTGTTGACAAAATGTTTGCTGAACCATCTACGCGAGCAAATCTGTTTGTCACGATAAAATGTCGGCAGCTGCAACTTTCTGATTAACAGTAAGGAACCTTGCGATTTGCTTTCGTAATTCTTCTGTCATTAATGGCGCACTGATCGTTGACCTGTTGACAAAATATTTGCTGAACCATCTACACAACAAATCTCTTTGTCACATAAAAATTGACACATAAAAATTGCTCGTGTAAACCAGGATTTATTGTCTGTCTTATTTTGAACTTACTGTATATCACAGTTGTATATCATTCAAGTTACCTGGGCCGGGTTTTTCGAAGCAGAGTTAAATTTAAATGCAAATACGAGAGCTTAAAAAGCACATTCAGTATAATTTCTTTTGAATATACAATTTGATGATTGCTAGTCTGCTACACAGCCGTTATTAGTGTCGTCACGCAACGCTCCTCCCCACTTAGTGGGGAGGAGCGTTGCGTGACGACACTAATAACGGCTGGTAGTATGGTAGAGGGTGGATACGACGATTTTATTTTATCAAGGATTTATTAGGAATTTTATCAAGGATTTTAAAAAAAAATTTTTTTTTTATCAATGATTTTATCAAGGATTTTACCAAGGATTTTATTAAGGATTTTATCGTCCGATTTCGATTTTATCAAGAATTTATCAAGGATTTTATCAAGGATTTTTAAAAAATGAATTTGAAAAATAGTTTAAAGAGATAACTTGTAATATAAAAATGGACAAGAAATCAGTGAAAAAACTGAAACTCCTTGCCAAAGATAAGGGTATTAAAGGATATTATCGATTGAATAGAGCAGAACTCATCGAAGCTCTAACACAACCACAAGTCCCTAAAGCTGAACTCATCGAAACACCACTAATCGAAGCGCCGACATCAACACCAACACCACGTACTAAAAAAGCTGAACCAACCAAACGACGGCCACCAACACTCCTTATAGTCAGACCCCTCAAAGCATCAGGTAATATCCCCAACCAGCCGCAAAGACCTATCCCGGCCCCTAGAACTAATATCCCCAACCAGCAGCAAAGACCTATCCCGGCCCCTAGAACTAATATCCCCAACCAGCAGCAAAGACCTATCCCAGCCCCTAGAAATAATATCACCAACCAGAATCAAAGACCTATCCCAGCCCCTAGAAAAAATATACCCAACCAGCAGCAAAGACTTATACCAGCCACTAGAAAAAATATTGTATATAGTTTCATAGATATTGGCAAGCGGTTAGTTAACGCCATCCCCCAAAAAACGAACAACACGTTTAATTGGATAAAGAATAAGACATTTAAAGTGGTGAAAAAAGTTAAGTCTGTTGGTGAAGCGCTTGCGGATCTCATCAATAAAAATATCTCCGAATTTACTAATAACAGGCCACCCCAAACTAGAAGACAGGTAAGTATATCTGAGAGTGTGAGAGCTGAATTGGACGAAAGGGAAGAACAAACCCCACCAAACCCAAATCTCAAAGAGGTTAATGCCGATCTGAATAATGACTTATCAAACATGATTTTTAACGAACTAAGACCAGAAATAGAGATGCGTTCAAAGATTGTTTACGGTTTTACGGCTAGAATTCATCGTGGGGGTGGAGAAATAGTTGATTATGAGAAAACCCTTAGTGGGAGAAGGACTTTTACAAGTTTATCCCAAATAGAGGATTATATCGAAAGGTGCGAGACCAAAAGGTTAGATTTGGAGAATACAGAAGTGTGGAGCAGCGCGTACCTACCAGCAACAGAGGTTGTTGAAACCCCAGGCGTCTACCAAGGCAGGGTTGAGTTCACTAGGATTACGATAAGAGTCATTCACAGCAATGAGCCTCTAATGGGGTGTGGACCATTACCAGATTGGCTACGTAACAAGAAATGCATTCACACCATTGATAGTAACCGAGACAATCTCTGTGTTTGGAGATGTCTAGTCATTTACTTTGGTTATCATCGTGATAAAACCCCTAGACCCGCCAAGGATACTACCAGAAAGGCCTTGAAACTGGCCCGAGATTTTTACAAGGACCCAACACTGGAAGTTGTAGATGTGAGGGCAACGAAACTTGTTGATTTTGAAGGCATAGCCAAGATGTTTTCTGTTAACATCCGTCTGTACGAACCAAAAGACCAAAAGGTTTGGAAACTAGTGTTCGGTAAAGACCAGTTCAAAAAGAATTTACCATGTGTAGACATTGGACTCTATAATGGTCACTGTTTCTACATCAAGGATATAAATCTTCTAACAGAACTCTGGGAATGTTCTGGGTGTGAGCAAAGATTTAACAGACATGATAATTACAATAGACACGTCACAGAAAAAAGATGTTCGGGAGGAAAGACACAATTGATATGCAAAGGGGAAAAGTTTAAACACATAATGAATAGTTCAGAAAAGGTGTTTTATGGAGGTAATACCCAATTTAGTTACGCGGGGTGCCGATGGATCGAAGCGGAGTCTAAGACTAGAGGTAAACACATTCATCACGCTCTCTGTGGGCATGGGGGTGAGCGGTGCGTTTTGGAGGGAAAAAAGGAGATTTTGGTTGATGGATACGAGCCGGAGACTAGGACCGTTTTTCAATTCTATGGGTGTAAATGGCACGGCTGCCCCTGTTCAAGTGACGATGAAAAGAGATACAATGAAACTCTCGAAATGGAACAGACGATTAGAAGCTTGGGATATAATGTTGTCTCGGTTTGGGAGCATGAAAAAACTAAATTAAGTGATATGAGAATTGAAAAGAAATTTACCCCATACCCATATTTTATTGTTTACGATTTTGAAGCATCGCTCCGAAAACTTTCTCAACAGATGACTGCCGACCTCACTTTCGACACCCAACATATTCCAGTTAGTGTTGCTATCACCGATAATTTTACAAACGAACCTACCTTTCTTGTAAACTCGAACCCTGAAGAGCTTATCAAAGACTTTATTACAGATTTAGAACACCGACGCAAAACCATCGTAGAAAAAGTTGGAAGAGAATACCCGCTGCCTGATGAAGATTCTATTTCCAAGAACGTGTTAGAGCAGTACAGAAAGTGGTGTAATCAAGTACCTGTTTTAGGTTTTAATAGTGGAAAGTATGATATAAATATGATTAAAGAATATTTTGTAAAGCACATGACCGAGCAAGCTGGAGAGATTTTTGTGGCGAAGAAAGAGAATAACTATATGTTCCTGACAACTGACCATTTTAAATTTTTAGATGTAAAGTCCTACTTAGCCCCCGGACTCTCTTTTGATAAGTGGTGTAAAGCAAACAACTGTGCAGTACAAAAACTTGTCTTTCCTTACGAATGGTTGGATAGTTATGAGAAGCTTTCTCACGTAGGCCCTGTGAAAATTGAAGACTTTTACTCAAGTCTCAAACAGGAAATCACAGTGTCTCCTGAAGAATATAAAGAATTTAAGATCGAATTCCGAAAGCGGGGTTGTAAAACCATGATGGATTGGTTGCGGGAGTATAACCTAGCCGATGTTGTACCATTTGTGGAAGCTCTTGAGAAAACTCGACAACAATATTACCCAGATGCAATAGATATGTTAAAAGATGCTGTATCTATCCCCGGTATCTCAATGGCGTATGTGCTCAACAAAGCAGTAAAAATGAAGAAGAGAGGCGATCCTGGCTTATATGCTCCGGGTAAACCTTGCTTTCATAAATGTGCTAAGACTTGTAGTAAAAAGGTTTGTAAAGAGTGCTCCAAGCTTAAGGTAAGGAAAGAATGTACCGCATGCCCTAAAAACAAGGCTTATGAACTCTTGAAAACGGGTATGGTTGGAGGCCCGAGCATTGTGTTTACGCGGTATGCTGAAAAAGATGAGTCAAAGATTCGCCCCCATAAATACAAAGAACCAAAAACCTGCAAGTCTGTCGTTGGTTATGATGCAAACAGTTTATATCTATCCAGCTCGGGTCAAGAAATGCCCTGTGGTAAAGAGGAATTCATTGAGCCATTAAAGCCAACAGATCCTGAATATGTTAACAAGGTTTGTGAAGACATTCTTACTGACAACTTTTTCGGTTTTTGTCAAGTGGATATCCATGTCCCTGAAAATCTCAGAGAAAAATTTGAAGAGTTTTCACCGTTGTTCGTTGTAGATAGTATTCCTGAAGAGCTAGTCCCTGAACATATGAAACAATACCAAAAAGACACTGGTAGAAAAACTCTAAAAGGTACTAAAAAATTGCTTGGGGTGACTAAGGCAAATAAGATCTTGATATATACACCCCTACTGAAATGGTATCTTAATCATGGTTTAGAGGTAACAGCTGTACACAAGATTTTAAAATATGTATCAGGAAGACCTTTTAAATGGTTCCCAGACGAAGTCAGTAGCGCTCGAAGAAACGGAGATATAGAGGTTCTGACCGCAAAGTTACGCAAAGCCTTTAATGACAACAAGAGAGATGATGTCGACACTACTATGAATGAATTGAAGCAATTCCCTTCTATAGCCCCCTTGATTGAAGAGAACAAAGACCTTAAAGCGTTGATTGAACAACTGAATTCCAAGTATGAAGGTTGCAAAGAATTGGGTGATACTTTCAAGCTAAAAGGGAACTCTTTTTATGGTAAAATGATTGAAGACCTCGAACGACACACAAAAAGAAGATATACTCAAGACGAGGTCGAGGTTGATAAGGCTTTTAGAAGTCCTTTCTTCGATGATTTAGAAGTCATAAATGAAACATATGAAGTAAAAGAACGAAAACGTCAGGTAAACGTAAATCGACCTTATCAGTGTGGTATAGCTGTATATCAACTGGCTAAACTTCGCATGTTGGAATTTTACTACGATTTTCTTGACAAATATGTCGCAAGGAGGGATTTCGAGTTAATTCAAATGGATACGGATTCTATGTACATAGCTCTTTCGAATGAAAACTTTGACAAGATTATCAAACCCGAACTACAAAACGAATACTTTAGTAGAGGGAAAGCAAAATTCCTGTCAACTTCAAAATACCACGACAAGACCCCCGGGCTGTTCAAGCTGGAGTTTAAAGGAACTAGAATGATTGCTCTTGCGCCAAAATGCTATTACGCCGAGGACCAGGACGGGCGAACAAAGTTTAGTTGTAAAGGGACCTCTAGAAAGCAAAATGATATGACATGGGATCGATACTACGAAGCCTTGAAAGGGGTGAAAGATAAAGCCCAAAATACTGGATTTAGAGTTAGCAATAATCAAATTGTGACATACACCCAAAATAAACTTGGTTTGAGCGCATATTATGATAAACGCATAGTTGCTGCCGATGGAATTCACACAGAGCCTTTGTATTAGCTCATTTCAACACAAAATTGGGTGGGAGTTCGGTATCTTCCGGTACAACCTGAAGCTCTTCTCTAACGAATGACCTCCTAGGGCCGTCCTCTAGATAATATAACATAGGCTGATTCTGTGAAACCACACTACTAGAAATATTGTAAACCTTAATACTCCAGATAGGATCCGTAGCACGTCTACGTTCACCACCCTCAAGTTCGCCAGGGGCTAATAGATACCGCACTCTAACCCCCAGTGGTAGTCTCACCTCATCAAGTCCAACAACTCGCTTATAATTTGGAGGATCAATATCAACCTCTTTCAGTCTTATAGCTTTCTCAGGCTCTTTACCAGTTATTCTAGTTGGTATACTATTCAGAGTTTTCAAAATAGCCGGTAATCGTTTCACCCATACTCTTGATCGATCATCACTAATCATTTCTTGTGCGTATTGATGACTAAATAGTTTTTCTGATAATGTTCTATTTGCTCTTTCAACAAATGCTTGAGCTCTATGGTTTCCAGCTTCAGAACGTTGTATGGTTACATTATGTTTTTCCATAAGTTTTGTTACATCTCCCATGAATTCTTTACCAGGATCGACAATTAATGTTTTAGGATATTTTAACTTTCTGGAGTATATTTTTGTTAAAGCTTTGGATACCTCATTACTTTCTTTAGAGGTTAGTGGTTCTGCATCTTTGTATCTCGAGGCAATATCAATCACAACCAGAGCATATCGATATGTCTTTCTTCCAACTTTATCATGTGGTAAAAATAATAAATCCGCTTGATGAATCTGATTAGGCTTTTCCACATTCCAGTGCGGTCTAGGGATATATTTTGGAGCTGGTAGATAGATTTGCCACAGCGCCTGTTTCTCAAGCCATCTTTTAGCCTCAGCTTCACTAACTTTTGCTTTCTCAGCTAATTTAGGAATGGCAGAATACCCTTTCCAATATCCATAAGTTGAATAGTATATTTTTGATAGCATGTTTTCGTTACTAATTTAAAAGAATACTTCACCTATCTTTAAAATAAAACATGTCACAAGCTATATCTGAAGAAATTAACCCAAACAGGATTCCACTAGAGCCTCTCGGTTTGAAAGCGGAATCGTCACTGAATAGAATTACACTAAATCCCTCATCCGCTAATCCTGAAGAAACACTATATATAAATATTCCACAACTTTCTCAGAATGTAGTGATTGTCCCAGGAAGTGTATCTCTACTATTTGACTTGACTGTTGATGGTCATGTTAACAACACCCTTGTGAATAACGTAGGCAGTAACCTTGTATCCAGACTCAGGGTTCTTTTTGGTGGAGAAACACTACAGGATACTCAAAGATACGATCTCTTTCAAACCTACCATGACTTATACTTAACAGCTGAAGATCGTCAGAATGGAATAAAACAAGGTATTTCTTCTGAAAACATGAGGAAGCTTAGGACAAATGCTGGTGATAAGGTAAACTCAGGAAATGATAAGGAAGTAACTCTTGCAGCAGTATACAACACCAAGTACCGTATCCCACTAAACCATCCTATTCTCAACAAGCATGGGGTTTTCTATCCAAAGGCGTTACCTCATTCACTAATCTTTGAGATTATACTGGCCCCAGTTTCAGATATTGTTGTTTATTCTGACAAGACCAAGACTCCAAATTACAAAATCGAAAACCTTGAGTTGGAATATTCTTGTATCTCAAGTGAATACTTAGCTAATGAGGCTCAGTCAGCTTATCAGGTTGGTAAAGTATTCTTTTACGAGAATGTACTTCTCCACAAAACTTTTACCATCTCCAAACCTAATGACAGTTACATAAACGAGTACATTAATATACCAAGGAGATCAATGACAGGGATATTGTGCTTGTTCACAGAGAGATATGTCGGAGGAGCACGAGACTCTGAGAAGTTTGTCAATCCAAATATAACATCAATCGACATTAACGTTGACGGCATGCCAAACCGTATCTACTCCAAGGGATTGAAACCGTCAGACTTCTGGGATTCAGTAATTAAACGTTTCGGTAAAGAGGGTGTCAAGCTAAATGATTTTTATGTCGACAAGTTTGCTCTATGGATTGACTTGAGAACACACCCCGACAATAGTATTCATGGAGGAGGTATGGCTTTGAACAATACACGAGATGGAGTAAAACTTAAAATGAAACGAAAAGTTGGAGGAACAGGAAATATCACCTGTCACATGTTTGTGGTAGCCGACGCGTTGATGGAGATCATGAATTCAAACTTAAGATCAATTATGTATTAGTTAAAAGATGGAAGAATTACGAGATAAAGTTCCTTTTCATTGCATTATAACAGGTCCAACAAATTGTGGCAAGACAAAGTACCTTACGGATCAGCTACGAGGACCCTTCAAAAAAGTGTTTGAATACATTGTTCTCATATGTCCTACTTATGATAAAAATAAAACTTATCATAAATTTGCTCAAGGAGATAAACGTTTCTTTGTATTATCACCAGATGCTAGTAACAGCGATGAGATCAATGAGTTATTAACTGATTGTCAAAATTTGTTCTCTGGTACAAATACACTAATAATTTTAGACGACTGTGCTGTATCGAAAGATCTAAAGAAACGCTCGAACAAGTTTATAGATCTATCATTCTCTGGAAGGCATCATGGATTATCAGTATGGGTTCTCACTCAGCAATTAACATCCATAGCAAAACCATTCCGTGAAAATGTAGCTTGTGTGGTTACATTCCATAATCCATCACAAAAGGGGATGAAGATGCTTTTCGAAGATTATGGAGGTGATTTAGACTCTGAAACTCGTAAAAAGTTTGTAGAAATGCTGAAAACTGAAAAATATTCGAGACTCTGTTTGTGTTTACGTTATCCATTCCAATGTTATTTAGAGATTCCCGCGGTTATTTAAAAGAATCTATGTATTATGACAAAATTAAAAGATGACAAGCGTTGAAGATTTTATTGAAGAACAGCCTGAGGTAAAAGATGAGACAAAAGATAATGATGTTGAAATAAAACAAGAATCACTAGCTATTCTCGCATCTCTTGGGACTACAAAGGAATATTTAGGCGTTGAGATGAGTCTAGGTGATATCAAGAAACTCACAGCAAAAGATGTTGAAAAATATTATAATCGCTATCAGGCAGTATTAGGCAAGCAAGTTAGTAGTGGATTAGTAGAGTCAGCTCTTGAAGCAGCGTCTCATGTCATTTCTTATGTGGTTCCTGTAGATGACACCGAAGCGCTCAGCAAAGACTTACAGAACGATGAGTTGGTTAAGCGTGAACTGACAAACTTTATAGGTCTCTTGGTATTAAAAGGTGGAAGATTAGTAGCACTTGCTAGTGGGCTATTCCAGGTTGTTAAGCACATTAGAATCAACAAAACTGAGCAGACTAATGATCAGACTACCGAACAAAACTGATGATATGATTTAAAGATTATTTACTATGGAAAAAATAAATAATCATGTCTGATGAAGTTGTTGAACAAATTACAATGGATCCCCCTCCTCCTAAAAATAAGAAAGCTGTTAAAGAGAAAGATCCCAAAAAGGTCGCTGCCGGTAAGAAACTAGCAGAATATAACAAAAGAGCCAAAGAAGCGTTAGCTAGGGAAATGAAACGTGAATCGGAGACTAAACAGGAAGAAAATATAAATGCAGAGAGCGAACCTAAAGCATGGATTCCTGAGCTATCTTTTACTACTGTGTTATCTCTTGTTGGAATAGGGTTTACTGCAGTTGACATGTTTATGAGGTACTACAAAAACAGAAAACCACCAACCCAACCACCACCCTCACATACCACTACCCAACCACCACCCCCACAAACTCCTAAAATAGTAATGCTCTGAGGAAAGTAGTTTAAAGATTTTCTCTAACCACAATAAAAATCATGTCAACTGAAAACAAACTTGTGAAAACTGTTACCGATTCAGCCGTCATTATCGGATTGGCTGCTGGAGTTGGATATGTAGCTAAAAAGGCTATGAAAGAATCATTCATCAACGATCCCTCCTCAAGTATTACAAACTATGCTAAATGGGTCGCTGTCCTATCCGGTAGTATGTACCTAAAAACTTATTTAGAAGATCAAAAGATTTTGCCAACTTAAAGATTTTACATATTGATCAATAAATGGCGGCAATAGCAATGATGATCGGAGGTGCTGTTTTGAATGCGACTACGTTCGTAGGTGGCTCGTATCTTGCAAAATATCTCTCAGGCGATAACACAGACACAGAGCGAATACGACACGACAAGGCAATAGAAAAATATCAGAAAGATTATGCTACATACCAGGAAAAGAGACAGAAACTAATTGATTGGCACTCTCAACAGCAGGATGCTAAACACCAGGCTTCACAAAATATTTCGAATACTGATGAAGCTTTGAAATTGTATAGTCAGACACATGAACCAAAATTCTCTGATTATTATAGACCTAGCAGCAATCAAAAGATGGGGGAGATGGTATATGTAGGTGGTGGTATGCTGGCATTGGGTTATATGGTCAGTAAATTCTTTTAGGTAAGTGTGTGAGCAGTTTAAAGATTTCTTACTGATTAGTAAAAAATTATGTCTGAAATATCCAACAAAGAAAATCCTTTTGAACCAGCTGATCTAGGTGATGATGGTGATACCACAAATTATGACATCCCATTAAACACATTTTCATCCACCAATCGTCCAACTGACCCTTATGAGGAGGACGAAAATTCATTTGGTGGTGAAACTGATCCCTTGTTAGCGAAAAATTTGGAAGTGATGGAAATTGAACAAGATGAAGCTTGGTATAGAATCAAATCAAAATTCCCAAAAGTTGATCCTTCTAAATCTTCATTTACAGCTAGTATAGATGAATATGATCGGGTTGTTGTTCGACTAAAAAGACTAGGAGGTAAGAGCTACCATTTGTTCAGACCGGATGGTGAAGTGAATGATAAGTTACCCAAAAAGATAACGCAGAGTCTTGGTCCTACTGCTGAAGAAGTTGTGGAAGCTAATAATGGTGAGATATCAAAGAGAAAAGGACTAATTACCAAAATGAAGGAGAAGCTAAAATTCCACAGAGATAATCCAATGAAAACCCCAGAGGAAAGTAGCCAAAATGAAACTCTAAAGAGAGAAATTGCTGATCAAGAACAAGAGATAGACAACTTTGAGAAGGTTAATGAGCAAATCCTGGAACGAATGTCATTACGAGATCGTGTTAAGGCAATCTTTAAAAAGTATGGTTTTACAGTCTTTGCCGTTGTGAGTGCTGTTGGTGTGGTCATTGGTGTTATCGTTTCTAATCTTTCTAAAGGTCTAACCAAATTGGGTAAAGGTGTTGGTAACGGTTTGAAAACAATTGGTAAGAAACTCGGTGAAATATTGCCTGGAATGGTTGGAGCTATCGTGAGCTTTCTGTTCAAGACTGCCGGTGAGGTTATTGGATTTTTAGGTAAGAACGCTTGGTTGCTGATAGTGGCTGTGGTTCTATATTTTGTGGAACAATTTAAAAAGAAGAGACGCTAAGTAAAAAAAAATAATGAATGAGACAAAGATTCTAAATATAACTATGCTAACTCCTGAAACAAGAATTTATCTGGATCCATCCTTAACCAATGTAAAAGAGATACAAAATGCAAGTTTAGTTTACATTTCTAAAGCAACGTATAGAAATCCTATGTACTTAATGTGTGATCTTATAGAGCCAAAGTCTTCATATTCCAATATGATCCCCCGCGGTGAAAATGTAGAACTTAACCCCTCACAAGTACTAGCTGTTATTCCATCTCAAGAGCATCCTTGTTTAAGAGTTCTACAAACCAAAAATCCAGTCAACTACTTTACTTTATGGATTTTAGATGAAAATGGAAGAAAGGCTAACTTAAATAACGAACCTATCCGAATTAATTTAAAGATTTCCTGTTGATTTGTAAAAATATGGAAGACTACAATAGAATTTATCCACAAGTGCCTCTAAACGGGGATCCACTTAATTTCAGGCTACAAAAGTCTTGTGAAGTAGTACATAATCTTCAGAAGGAAATTAGACATTATGAGGATGTTAGGAAAAAATACAATAGAGCGAGGGGGATATTTACTAAAATCAGTGTTGGTAGTGGGGTGTTTTCAGTTATTTTATCTGCAAGTGGACTGGGAACCTCTCTTACTGGTTTTGGTGCTGTTGTTGGTATCCCATTAGGAGCGGTGGGAGGTATTTGTGGGGGAATATCGGTTGGATTCGGTGCGGCTTCTAAACGACTTTCACATAAAGTTAGTAAACACGAACAGACCGTTTCTCTAGCAAAAGCAAAAGTAAATACCATTCACGACTTGGTTTCAAAGGCACTGAAAGATAATGCCATCTCCGACCAAGAATTTTCGCTAATTTTATCAGAGTTGGACAAGTTTGAAAAACTAAAACTAGAAATCCGTCAAAAAAACAGGAAAGATACAGAAAAAAACTTAAATATGTCGCAGATAAGGACAGAGGTTCGTGCAGAAATTTTAAAGGAGTTAACCGCTACCGAACGTTGAAATTTTCATTTGAGAGAACACCTATAGGATGGAATTATGAGGTTGGTATTAGAAAAGAACGGTGTTGATTTAAAAACATCTTATTCGAAACATAAAGAATAAAATGTTACTCAATGATTTCAGAAATAGGTATCCAAAGGCTGATCACAGTCAATTCGAAGTCGTAGCTGATCCGTATGGTGGTTACATTAGGTGGAAAGTTAATGGGACAACAATCATGTCTTATGATGATCCCACTGGCAAAACATGGACTGAAGACCTATCACCCCGTTTGAAAAGACTTCTATGGAAAGATTTAGGATTGGATGATGATGCATTGAGTTCATTCCCAAAGAGTTTAACTATGACCAAACGCTCTTACCCAATACCCGCCATTGATTTTGATGACTTTACAAGTAATATCACAAACATGCTGACCTCACTTGATATATATGTGTCTAATACGAAGAAATTCACCGCTAAGATGCGTAACATATTTACATCCCAAGTTGTGACTTTTAAGTTTGGTAAACAGAGTCGAAAATGGCTTAACGCTCCCGACATGAATTATTGGCCTCAACAACTTAACTTTGCAGTGTGGTGTGCGACATCTGGATGTGGGATAAGTCCTTTTGAGAGTCTAAACTACCCTAAAGTCGTTAGTAGCTTCATTAAGTTTCATATATATTTCACTATAAGACGAATACTGTATGAATTGAGTCTTCCCTTACCTGATGAACAACCTTTTGTAATAAACAACAACCCTTACAACAAAGTAGCTCATCAACGATTGTGTGCTGAATTTGGAATCTCAAAAAACTCTGACTTTAGATGGAAAGGTGGTCGAAATGGGGGTTTGGGAGATATATTTATTGATTATGGTGCTGGATATCATGGAGCTGGTGGTGGATATCAAAATGTTCATAAGGTAAGAAATTACGATGTTGAAGCTGATCAATGGCCTGGTGAAGGTGGTAAATTTGCTGATGACGGAGGTAAGAAAGAAAAGGGTAATCTAATCTCATTCATCCGTAATGATGATTTTGCTGATTACAAATATGCTTGGTTTATCCCAACAAGCGGATATGGACTCACTAAAGCCGGTCTTGGTAGATTGAATCGATCTGCTGAAGCTTTTGTTTACTGTATATTGGAGGCGCAAGTTAACACTAGAAACTCGATTTACGGTAATGGTGGTGGAGCGATCGAGACTCAACAAGAATTCTTGGCTTTGTTTGAGAGTAGTGTTATCGAGAATGACATTTCGAGTTCGATCCAAAGGTATCAATTAGCTGTCCAAGAAGCGAAATTACGGCTGGATTTAGCTGTTGCTCCTGGTGTATGGCTAATGCCTAGTAATATGAAAATCAATACAGAGAGTGTGACTGGTTTTAATAACAAACTTATGAAGGCCACTGATGATATGAGTTTTGGAGTAAATAATTCCATAAACACTGAAGCAAAACAGGTTGGAATAAATCATAACATGGGATCTTCAAAGGTAAAGTTACCTCATAGAACTGAGCCGAAACCAAAACCCTCAACGAAAACAGACTCAACGCAAACATACTCAATGCGACCAGACTCAACGCAACATGAAAAGAATATATTAGCATTTATAGTTGTAGCTGGTGGATTAGCGTGGTATCTATTTCGGTAGTTCATGAGTATTTCACGTGATTATGATTGTGTGTAAATTAGTGCCCACGTGGAGAACAATAGATTACATACTCTTACGACATAGCAACAAGCAAGTTGAAAAGTAGATTTGAAGTTTACTTTAAAAAGGCTGGTTTCTAACGTCGCTCAGGAATGTTCTATAGATGAGTCACAAGGTAAATTTTGTTATGTAACACTGACTTGCGTTATATAACCTAGTGTTTTTGTTATGTCTCTTGTGTTGTGTGACACTCTGTACATTTCGACTTTATTCTATTGTGTTTGCATATACATAACCTACACCACCATCTTTGTTTTCCATGAATACATATTTGAGATCCTCCACACTCTTTACATACGTTTCTCATTCGATTATGCTCGCAAATACTAGAGCCGTCGCATTCTCTACATCGATCTTTCCTTTGATTATGAGAGCATATTCGAGATCCTCCACAATCCTTACAGTAATATTTAAACCTTCCATGAACACACTTATACTTATACACCGTATTCATAAATGGCGGTCGCGCGGAACGGCCTGGTTTCGAAAACATGAAAGCGAGGCCTGGTAGGCCAGCTGAACCTTGAAGCGCACATAGATTTGTATTATATTGGAGTGTCTTTGCTGTAACCACTACGCGGAGATATTTGAAATTTTTATCTTTTGAAAAATAGCTGGGTAAAAGGTTCCCTTAGTCTTTGTAGGGGACAACTTTGGCCGACAAGAATATTTTCTACTCGGAGATTAGCTGAGAGATGCCAACACATTGTTGCGTTCCGTTGTGTACGAAGAAGGATAAGCGAGACAAAGATACTGGAGAAAAGATATCCTTTTTTCGTTTTCCAGACGATCCAAATACTAGAAAGCAGTGGATCCATGCCATTAGAAGGGATGTAGGTAAGGATTTTTCTATTTCGGAAGGAACAAGGGTTTGTTCGAGGCATTTTAAGCCTGAAGATTTGAAGAAGAGTCTCAATGGAAGGATCAGTCCCAAACCAGGAGCTGTGCCAAGTATCTTCGCATGGAAGCGAAGTTCTCCTCGCAAACGGCCACCGCCAACTCCACGCTTCACCGCTACAACCGTGAGAAACAATTTAGAGTCAGAATTCAGCGAAATTATGCATTCGACGACCGAATTCAGCGAAGTAACATGCAATGATTCGTCTTCTACAAATACGGCCGACGGGACGTCTTTTCCGGAAACAGCAGAAATACCGCCATCACCGGAGCGACAGGAGCATAATAATATAATAATAACTGAGCTTCAAGAGAAGCTATCTGCAGCTATTTTAAAAATTGAAGAACTGGAAGCAGTGGTTTTGCAATTAAAAGAAAAAATTGTGGATATGGAACAGAAAAACGAGCAACTAGAGGAACAGATGTTTTCACTAAGAAACATCTCATCAAATGACTCGTTAGTAGCATTTTACACGGGGTTTCCGAATAATGAGACTATGGTGGCGTTGTACGACTTTTTGGATCCTGGTATCAGGGGAGAAAACATAAATTACTGGTTGTCTGGAAAGGAAGTTGCTGGCAATGCTAAGCCTGTGAAACAAGGAAGGCCAAGGTCTCTAAAACCAGTAGATGAGTTCTTTTTGACATTGTGTAGACTGAGGCAAGGTTTTGCCGAGTTACATTTAGCTCACTTATTTAACGTTTCTCAGCCAACTGTTAGCAGAATCTTTATTTCTTGGATAAACTATATGTATTTGAAACTTGGTCATATAAATATTTGGCCTTCTAGAGAACTAGTAAATGAGACAATGCCTCAGGATTTTAAGGCAAAGTATCCAACCACAAGGGTCATTATTGACTGTACCGAGATCCGCTGTGAAATGCCTAGCAGCCTCCTTTTAAATAGTGAATTGTTTAGCTCGTATAAACACCATACCACTTTAAAGGCATTGGTGGTAATTTCACCTAAAGGGTTCTTAACCTTTATTGGCCAACTCTATACTGGCAGTATATCTGACAGGGAAATTGTAGAGCGAAGTGGCTTCTTGAACCTTCCCTTTTCAAATGGGGACTCTGTAATGGCTGACAAAGGCTTTACTATTGAAGACATTCTACCCCTTGGTGTTTCCTTAAACATCCCTCCTTTTCTAGGAATGTCTGATCAGATGTCAGCTGAGGATGTAATTGTGACACAAGAAATTGCTAGTTTAAGAATACATGTGGAAAGGGCTATAAATAAGGTGAAGAATTTTCTTATATTTGAGGGGGTTATTCCACTGAGCCTATTTGGGGTAGTGAATCAAATGTGGTGTGTGTGTGCCATGCTTTGCAACATGCAGGATCCCATTATTAGTGCTTAAATTAATCTCAAGTTCACACATAGTGACAAGCAGGTCATAGGGTTGTTTTTATATAAATTGATTATTTCAAATCCAGTGAAAAAATATAACATTGGACCACAGTATTGTGCAAAATGAGCATAATAATATGTTTTAACTTGAATCAGCCTTGAGTGACTGCTTCCTTATTCAATGTTACCAAAATGTAATATCCCTATCTTTTTATAAATAAAAAAGAATTTTTTTTTACATTTAAGTTAAAAGCCCTGCATCTGAATCACCTTGTGTGACTTAACATTCTACCTTTTGTGAATATTTACAAACGGATTGTAATGAAAAAAAAATATTGTGCTGACTGGAACTTGTAACTATTCTGTTTTTGCAGCCAATCATGCAAAAATGTATGAGAATTTTTCACATTTGTCATTCATTTCTAATTTCCACATTGCACACTATGAAAATTGAAAAAATAAGGTGCTGATCACTATTTTAAAAAATGATTTCACATCATGATCACATTTGGTTATGTAACTGCAACTCTCTTCAACTTTTAAAGCTCCAATATAAATACCAAATCCCCTCATTTGGTTTCTCACATACAGTAGATGTTGTTTAGTTGTACCTGTGAAAGATTTTTTGAAAAACCAAAACAATAATAACTTGTCTTTGGTGATCAAACCATTTAATTCTCATGATTTGTGATTGTTTAAGTTTTGCATTACCAGGCGAAAGTTGATGTTGAGCAACACATGCCTATTGGAGCTTTAAAAGCTTAAAGCCATAACCATTCTTGACCAGGAGTAAGCTTAACTTACAGTTATTATGTATATAAAAGTAAAATGAACATATACTTTCAATGCCAGACATTTGTTTACCTAATGGATGTTTAGTATTTGGCTGCAGTTTTGATGAAATGGGTAAAGTAATATGTTTTAAGCTTTTGTTTCAGAGTTGCCCAGTAAGCAGCATCAAAAGGGATCCTTTTCACTGAAATTCCCTTCTTTGTGTACACAATAAAGTCACACCATGAGGCTCCACTACAGCCCATCTGGCCTTGCACTTCAGTGTAGTATGCATGATTTCGTTTAAGTTTACATTGTCCATTTACAGCCTCGCAAAAAAAACTCAGATCCTGACATGCTTCTAGTGGAGTGACTTGAAACTTGGTTTCCGGACACTTTACCTCAGCCAGACCAAAATGATTGTGGCATCCAAAATCCACAACTCTGCCATCTGGTGAGGCCCCCAGAATTGGCATGTCCAAACAAACAACAAAAGCACTCTTAAGAACCTTTACCGGTGTCTTTCGAGTGAACATAATTTTTTCATACTCTTGAAGTGCAATTGGTTCCTGTTTTAATCCATGCTCAACATACCGTGAAGTAATTGGCTTTGGATTTATAAGGTCTGCAGCAAATTTTTCGTGATTCCTCTGCCTTTTTGAAATCAAATCAAATTTAGATGCCGTAAATCTGAACTTGCGTTCCTTTTTCCACTGCTCTGAGGATGACTGGTCCCTTGTGGCTTGTTCAATATTGTTAATAATTGTCTCATCCACAACAAGGGTATTGATGAGTGCTTTTTCCAAATTGTCTATGTTGTCAGGCAAGACAAAATCACCGCATGGGCTTAAAGGAAACCTCGGATACATAAGTTCGGTTTCTCTACTGACACTTTCTCTAGGCACGGATGAAATGTCCACAGTAGCCTCAAAGTTTGCCTCGGTATGAGTTAATTGATAACTGCAAAACGAACCAATCTGACTCTTGCCGAATTTGGTTTCCACGCAACTATTTGTAGAGGAATCATCTTTTTCCATAAGTGCTAAACCCATCTCAGGGTTGATTTGCTGTAGGGCCTTTTTCAATGTCATTTCGGCTTCAACATCATGCTGGGCATTAACTCTTGCATCATACAAGAGGCATTTAACTCCGTCTCTACTCTTAGTTTCATCGAGTTTTGTTTTTGAGATAGTGACATCCATTACAGGCTGGGCAGAAATTTTGTCACCTCGGCCCTTTTTGTGCCACTTCTGCAGCTGGGAAGTGCAAGCTAGTTCTGCCTGCTCATCCTCATCCTGACACAAATCATCTGTTGCTTTGCTGTCAAATAAACTGAACTTGCATGCTTTAAACATTAAAGCAAGAACATGGTTACAGTAACCAACTTTGCCAGCTTTGCATGAACAGTTTGCATGGATGACTTGACCAGAGACAATGCACATGGCAAAACGAAGAGCATGGGGAGTCTCACTTTTCTTAAAACTATGGTAACACTTTGCCCTCAAATAAAAGTACCTTTCATCGCTGTTTGCCTCGATCTCCTTCAAATATTCATCCTGCAAAAAGGTTTTAGCTTTTCTCAAATTGGTTGGAATCGAATGGTGCTCAGTATTGGCAACTCGTTTTCCAGAATTTGCCACGTGCTGGTTCATCTCAGCTCTGGTAAAAGCAGGCATCCTTTCAAGCGATTTACCCCAGCCATCGCTCGGATATTTGACACGTGATGAAGTAGCGGCGTCTTTCGGAAGGTTCGAAGCCCTTGCTTTTCGTTTTGTGTAGATTTCATAGGGATCGGGATCGACCACCATTTTATCCCTTCCACTTTTAATATACTCGTTGACTCTGCAGAAAAGGAGAGAATTCTTAATACTACAGAAACAAAATTTCGTGACTTCTCTTGAGGCAAATCACAAAGATGCGAGCAAGTGCTTCGATCGGTTTCTGTGTTTTGATGATTACCTCTTTATGAGCTGTGCCTTCGTCTTAAGTCCCTTTAGCGAATCGCCTCGACATCGCAACCAAAACCTGAGTTCTTCATTCTTTAGTGAAGAAGGGTTTCTTCCAGCTAAAAAAGCTCCGGGAATATCGTCTTCGGTGAGGATAACTGTGTCACAATCTCCACTAGAAGAAGCCATTTTTGTTGTGATCTGTGATGCGTGGGCTACCAAGCCTCGTTTTCATGTTTTCCAAACCAGGCCGTTCCGCGCGGCCGCCATTTATGAATACGGTGTATTATTTTTTGTTTTATCCTCAGGTATAGGTTCATTTGAGGGGGTTGGTCTAGGGGTGGTTATATTACCCAACTTTTCGATGAGTTCTGCTTTACACATTCGATAATATCCTTTAATACCCTGCTCTTTGGCAAGTACTTTCAGTTCTTTCACTGTTTGCTTCTCCATTTGTTGGTATATATTTATCTCTTTAAACTATTTTAAAATTTCAAAATTGGTGATCCCTGATAAAGTCCTTTCCAAATAGCAGCCTATAGGTCCCAGGTCAAAATCCTTGATAAAATACTGATAAAAATCCTTGATAAATTCTTGATAAAATCGAAATCGGACGATAAAATCCTTAATAAAATCCTTGGTAAAATCCTTGATAAAATCATTGATAAAATAAAAATTTTTTTTTAAAATCCTTGATAAAATTCCTAATAAATCCTTGATAAAATAAAATCGTCGTATCCACCCTCTACCATACTACTCGGCTGTGTAGCAGACTAGATGATTGCATGCTCTGAAAAAATAGAGAAAGTTATCGGGGAAAATACTTTTTAACAAGATTAAAAGAAATCCGGGTTAAGATTTAACCCTGAGTTAGCGCTAATCGGCCTTTGAACAAGCAGTCCCTAAGTGCTTAACACAAGCCTAAATGCCACTGGAACCAAGTGCTACGCAGGTTATTAAATAGAAGACTCTGCGTAAATCAAACGAGTTGATTAGCAATGGTAATAGGACTGAGTGGAGTCCAATTCGGTCTGTAATCATGCGAGTGATTAACAAAATCGGACAACCGCGTAGCGGGACTCCGATTTGTTTAATCACGAGTATGATTGCAGACCGAATTGGACAGCACGAAGTCTTATTACCAATTAATCATAACTTTAACAAAATTTGTGATATATAAACTTCTTTTTTAAAAATCAAAACACATGAAATTCCATGAAATTCCAAGGGTTTTTTTTTTTGCTGGCAGTGAAAAAAAAGCCATTTAAGCGCGCGCGTGATGGCGCGTACTGTCCAATTAATCAGGCATGACACGTACCATCCTATTTAACTGTAAATCAGGGCAGTTGATAGCCAATCAGATTTGAGAACTTTGTTATAGTTATGATTAAGTAAGTTATACCACCGTAAGGTAAATGGGAGGTGCTGACGTTTCGAGCTCCGACGAAGGGCTAACGCTCGAAACGTCAGCACCTCCCTTTTACCTTACGGTGGTATAACTTACTTAATCAACTCGTATGATTTACCCAGTTTCTTGTGTTTCAATTTCCCACCGACGCAGCACCAGTTTCTTTAGAAACTATCCCCACAATACTTATTAAATAGAAGTCGAAAACTCAGAAATGTAACATAAATACATCCAGTTGTAAATCCAAATATCCACGATCGTTGAGACAAGATTGATTCATTGCGATCAGTCTTCCGGTTTTAGCACTTCAGATCCAGTTAATCCAGATTCAGTTCTTCACATGCATTAAACTGAACGAAGTAATGCGGAAATCAAAGAGACGATATTATACAAATGTCCCCCTTACCAACTGGTTCGTTCAAAGTACAAGTGTCCAAAGTTCTTCCAACCAAACAACATGGTAAATCGAAAATCAAAGACAATCACACGTGTCACAAGTGATACTAAGATAATACCCAGGTCTGCAAAACGTGCGTAATGTTAGCTACTCTAAATGGGTTTCAGTTGCTTTCAGTTCTTCCAGGAGCGCATTACCAGGAGCGTTCCTCTCCCATATTAGTCCTTTACCCCATCACAGTAGTAGATGGTGCTATTTTCAACTTCTATTTCGCGGCAAAGAAAACAAATATACTATTACAACGACCAATCAAAATTGCGCTATGTACAAGTTAATTTCAGATGCGAATTTCTGCTGCCGTTTTTACAATGGCGGATGATAGCGACGGATCGTGCTCGCATTTTTCGCGTGAAATATGAGTTCCAAAAATAACCACATGTTCTCTGTGCTGGGGACGCCACCCAACACAGAGGAACGCTCCTGGTGATAGGCTCCTGGTTCTTCACATTAAACAGATGATATTGTACAAATGTGCCCCTTACCAACTGGTTCGTTCAAAGTACAAGTGTCCAAAGTTCTTCCAACCAAACAACATGGTAAATCGAAAATCAAAGACAATCACATGTGTCACAAGTGATACTAAGATAATACGTCATACCCAGGTCCGCAAAACGTGCGTAATGTTAGCCACTCTAAATGGGTTTCAGTTGCTTTCAGTTGTCAGCACAACTTAACTTAAGCTTTTTTCGCCTCACGTTTAATAACATTCATTATAGATTTTCTTGCAATGACCGGGCATTATGAATTTTTTTTTCCTTTAATATAGACTAAAGTTATCTCGTTTTCAAAGAAACTGTGTCTTTGTCACTTCTTGTTTCGAGCGCATGGTCATGTGTGTTTCGGTTCGGTATTTCGCGCGCAAGTGTATATTAAAAAACCCCTCCGTTCTTCTTTCTCCAGTGCTAAAAAGGCCATGTAATAAATAACATACTAACCTCCCCTGTTCGGTCATTACAAGGAAATCTCAGACCTCGACCTTGACTTATTGACCTCACTCTCGGTTAACAAGTAGTATCTCCTTGCAACTCAAGTATGATTGCAGACCGAATTGGACGACACGAAGTCTTATTACCAATTAATCATAACTTTAACAAAATTTGTGATATATAAACTTCTTTTTTAAAAATCAAAACACATGAAATTCCATGAAATTCCAAGGTTTTTTTTTGCTAGCAGTGAAAAAAAAGCCATTTAAGCGAGCGCGTGATGGCGCGTACTGTCCAATTACTCAGGCATGACGCGTACTGTCCTATTTAACTGTCCTATTAAGGCTGTAATCAGGGCAGTTGATAGCCAATCAGATAGAATTTTGTTATAGTTATGATTAAGTAAGTTATACCACCGTAAGATAAATGGGAGGTGCTGACGTTTCGAGCTCCGACGAAGGGCTAACGCTCGAAACGTGAGCACCTCCCTTTTACCTTACGGTGGTGTAACTTACTTAATCAACTCGTATGATTTTCCCAGTTTCTTGTGTTTCAACTTCTCACCGTCGCAGCACCAGTTTCCTTAGAAACTATCCCCACAATACTTGTTATCTCCTTGCAACTGTCTGGCAAGTAAAGAAATGACAAAGGATTCACCACCAAGGGGCGGATCAGGAGGGAGGGGGGGCCAGAGGGGCGTACCACCCCCACTCCTCCACTCCCCGGTATGACCTGCGGCTGTCTAATATAACTAGTAGTCTACAAAAGAGAAATCAATCTATTTGGTTTATTCTTGGTGTTGAAGCAAAACATGAATCATAAGCCTTCTTCTTTGCAGTTTGCTTTTCGAACTTGTTTTCGTCACCCGTCAGTTAGTTCATTCTTTAGTGGTATAACCCTTCTACACGACAGCATCGGGGGGAAACCTCAGAAAATTCAGGCCTGACGCTCGATACCAGAAGCGATCCAGACGAGCTAAGGGACGGACCATTACAAAAGTGATGGGGAGGGGGGGGGTGGGGAAAAAAACAAAAAAATTCACGCAAGGGAAAATGCCAAGAAAAAAAATTCATGCAAAGAAGAAGGTAAAAACAAATTAATGCAGAAGGAAGGTCCGATTGTGACTTTTTCACACGTAGTAAAACAAAATTCGTGCAGAGGGGTTCACCTGAAAAAAAAATTCCTGCACAAGCAGTGAGCGAAAAAAAAATCGTTCAAGCTGAAAATTCCCCACCCACCCCCCATCACTTTTCTAATGATCCGTCCCTAAACAGTAGCCACGGTGAAGGAGAACATCCAGCATAAACTGCATCAGGAAGAAATCTCGGAAATGTGGCTTCTGTCTCCGTCTCTTGTGAAGAAGTTGGCAGAGTAACCACGAGTTATCGACTGGTTGAGTTAGCCAGTTTGATGCGATGTTTTGAACAATTCCATGGCTGCAAAGGCGGAAAAGTAGTCCTCAACGATGAGCCGGCGAAAAGGTACGGGAACAGTTGATTGATTGATATTGAATGTTCCAAATGTAAGAAGAAAGTGTACCTCCAGACATCTTCCAACTCTGGTGGAAACTGGGCACCTAAAAGTGCTTCAGATATAAACCGCAGGATGGTATGTTCTGCATGTGAGATGGGAGTTAGTCGTGAAGTGAAAAGGAAGAAATGACTTTTAAATAAAGGACAAGAATCCTTAGGCATAACGTACTTGTGCCAGTTCTAACAAAACAAGTCATTTTGTATGCAAAAAATGATATTTCCCCGGAGGGTCAGTACTTACCTGACGGGGAGATGTGGTTCTCCGAACCTCTCGTAGACTGATATGAGCAATACTGGTGCATATGTCGCGCGGCCGCGGCCTGGGTACCACAATATAAAGAAATCGAAGCGCATGTGCTCTTCCTCGCAGTAGTGGCGAGTGAGGCCGCACCGATTGGCAGTACCAGGGTGGGGAAGGAAGATAGCTGCAATGGCTTGGGGACCAGTATTGCTCATATCAGTCTACGAGAGGTTCGGAGAACCACATCTCCCCGTCAGGTAAGTACTGACCCTCCGGGGAAATATCATTTCTCCTTCACCCCTCTCCGACTGATAGTCGCAATACTGGTGCAGAATTCCCAAAGCAATACTGCCAAGCGGAGCAACAACATAAGATAGCATAACCAAACCTTTAATGAAGTTCTAAGAGGCATGCTGGACAATAATTGAAGCCCAAACAACAGTAACAACAAGAAGTCCTGAAATACAAACAAAATCAGAAATCAGTTCAGCTGTTCAACACTGCCCTGGAAAAGGAACCACTAGAGTGTTCCCTGTGATAAAAGCGTTCGAAGGTCTGTGCGGAAGCCCAATCTGCTGCTTGCAGGATGAGCTCAACAGACAGTCCTGCTGCAGCGGCGGCAGAGGTAGATGCTCCTCTAGTTGAGTGACCGGTGTATTCTAATTCAATTCCAGCCAGCCGTAAGGCCTTTGATAACCATCGAGAAACTGACTGGCTTGAAATAGCTTTATAAGGGGAAATATAAGACACGAATAGCTTTGAGGAGGTACGCAACTTCTTCGTCTTCTCCACGTAGGCTGTAAGGCTGCGCACAACACAAATCCTGAGATTCCCTGGAAAGGATGGAAGGAAAATCTTGCGGGCTGGGTGACCAGGCCTGGAGGTCTTAGTGTGTGTGGGGAGAGTAAATTCCCATGAACCTTCCTTTTTAGGGGAGTAGGTCAAGTCCAATGAAGATAGTTCATGAGCTCGTGCTGCTGATGTGAGTGCCAACAATAGAACTGTCTTGTAAGAAAGCTGCTTCAATGTCAGATCCCCCAAGGGCTCAAGGGACTCTAAGAATGATAAAGCCGTTTGGACATTCCATGTACAAGCATATTTTGGCTTGGGAGGTTTACTCTTAAACACACCTTTCATAAACCGCGAAACAATAGGCAGACGTCCTAACTCTGTAGAGCCAACTGGGTCATGAGTCTGAGAAATAGCCGACTTATAGAGGGCTACTGTCCTGTACGCCAAATTCCCCTGTGTAACTAGTGATGCCAGAAAAGCAAGGACTTCTGCTACAGGAGCTGAAATGGGACAGATACTCCGTTGAGAACACCAGCGAGCCCATGCCTTCCACGGGCCTGCATACCGCTTCTGGGTGGCTGCTCCTCTTGATGCCAGCAGGATGTCAACAACTTCCTTTGAAAGGCCTGTTGTTTCGTAACGATTCCTGATAAGGGCCAAACTGCTAGATGCAGTGACTGCCACAGAGGGTGGTGCACGGTGGGCTGAAATGGAAGGAACAGGAGAGATGGAGACTGGGGTAGGAGTAGAGGTTGGTCCACCAGCATTTGAAGCAGTTCTGGGAACCATGGTTGCCCAGACCAGTTGGGTGCAATCAGGAGAGCTGTTGCCTGATCTTCTCTTATCTTCCTGAGGATTCGAGGGAGAAGGACCACTGAAGGGTGGATTAGACAGGTCCATTTGCTCCAGTCCTGGAGAAATGCATCCACAGCTACAGCTCCCGGATCCGGGTACCTCGAGACATACTTTGGCACCTGATGAGTTAGGCGAGATGCAAAGAGGTCCACGTCCGGTGTGTAGAACCTCTGACAAACTGATTGGAAGATCTCTTTGTCCAGAGTCCACTCTGTTCTGCTTTCGATCTGTCTGGAGGCAGTGTCTGCTACTCCATTCTGAATTCCTGGAATATGCTGAGCTGTCAGGGATACTCCTGCTTCCAGGGCTACTGCCCAAAGTTGCAGTGCCTGAGTGGTCAGGGCAGGGGAGCGTGGACCCCCCCGCTTGTTGATGTACGCCACCGCTGTCGTGTTGTCTAACCGCAAGTGGACATGTTTGGGCAGAGGCTGTTGAACCCGCAACAGGGCTTTTAAGGCTAAGGTTGCTGCTCGTAATTCCAGGACATTGATGTGCGCCGTTGCCTCCTCCACGCACCAGTGACCGCCAGTAGATCTCCCCTGGTATGCTGCACCCCAACCCTTCTTGGACGCATCGGTCCAGATGGTAGCATCTATAGGGGGCAGCTGAATTGGACAGCCATTCAGGTGTTGGCTCTCCGAGACCCACCACTCCAGGTCGGCCAGGGCTTGCGTGGTCAAGCGGATTGGCACTCTGCTCCCATGGCCATACTGAGTCACAGCTTGTAAGTGCAAGCGCTGGAGAGCTCTGTAGTGAAGAGGGGCAAGCATGATCCCGGTTTGAGAGGCATGGCTCAAACGTCCAATCAGTGTGGCCAGAGTCCTTACCGGGACACAACTCTGTTCTAGGAGGAATCGACAATCCCCCAAAATACTGTTTAGCTTGAGCTGAGGGAGAGAAAGTGTCATTGTTGTCGAGTCCAACTGGGCCCCTAGAGAGACAAGACACTGGGATGGAGCAACTGAGCATTTCTCCACCTTGACCAGGAAGCCCAGATTTCCCAGGAAGGCTACCACCTGCGCAAACAGGCTCTGCAACACCTGGCTCTTTTGATGAAGAAGTAGCATGTCGTCGATGTAAATTACAATCCGAATTCCTAGTGAACGGAGCACTGCTAACATTGGTTTCAGAGTTTTTGTGAAGGCTCGGAGAGCAGAGGAGAGGCCGAATGGGAGGCACTGAAACTTGTAGACTCTGTCCTGATACACAAACCGCAGATACTTCCTGTGAGATGAGTGAATGGGGATTGCATAATATGCATCCTTCAGGTCCAGTTTCATCATAAAGTCTCCTTTCTGTAGTAGGGACCTCACAACCTGTAGTCCTTCCATTTTGAAGGACTCCTTTCCTAGGAATCGATTTAGCGCCCGAAGATTGATAACTGGGCGAGCCTCGCCATTTTCTTTTTGTACCAGAAACAGGGTTGAAGTGGACTGGTCGTCCTGTGATTGCACTTCCGGCACTGCTCCTTTTGCTAACAGATTTGCAATTGCCAAGTCCATTTGTTGGGCCTCTGCATGGCTTTTGGTACGGGTGACCCTCATGCGCCACTGCCTGGGGCGACTGAAGAAGGGGATCTTGTATCCCTGAATTGTCTGTAATGTCCATGAGTCCTGGGTTATTTTCCTCCAATTTGGAACAAAAAACTTTAAACAACCGGCTGATTTGTGATTGGGTGGGCTGAGTGTGTCTAGAACTGGCAGTTGATAGTCATCTGTTACCGGCTTTGATACCAGGGGGATGGGAGGAGATGTCTGTTTTAGCACGCTTGGTGGATTGGTGGTTAGAATTGGAGCCAAATCCCCATTTCCGTTTCCGCCAAATCTGTTGTTGTCACTGGAGCGCTGATCTGCACGAAAGGACTGATCCCTTCTGTAGGGCAGTTTGAACTGGCGCTTTGCTGGTGGCGCACTGATGAGTTTGCTGTTGGTTGAGCTGTGGTCATGCTCGCTCCTTATCTTGGCATGAAATTTATCCGGAAAGAGGTGCTTATCGACAGGGATACTTTCTTTCAGGGTACGCTTGCCAACTTCCGTAAGAAACTCGGAAAACCGTTTTTGCCTCCATGCATTTAACCTGAAATTAGCGTTGCCAAGTAGGACCAGAGCATCCTCCAGAAAATCCTTTATGGAATCGGGGTCCACATCCTCAGCCTCCTCCTCCCCACCTACAGCATCCAGGGCTGACAAGGCTGCTAGAATGGGTCTTGCTACTACTATAAATGCATTCTGGCGTTCAGCAAGCCCATCATCAAAGGCAAAGAGCTCCTTAGTTTTCGTGTATCCGTGTCGTTTCTTAATATCATCTTTCATTCCAGCCTCCATAGTGGGAGAAACAAGCAGAGCCTCCGTATCCTTAATTGGAGGGTATGTAGAAGTCAGCTCTTTCCATTTTTCTTTGGTCAGGGCCCGGGAGAACGCTTTCGTGGTGAAATCCAGCAGGTCTTGAGACAGTTTGGTCTCCTGTTCGCTGCTTTAAAAGCGATCGCTTCGAGAACTCGACGGAAGCGGTTCGGCGGTTTTATCCACCGAATCCATAGGGCTTGACTGACCCGGCAAGGTTGGCGAAGTGAAGAGGCTTTTTAGGACAGCTGGCATAGACTTTGCTACGGCCTCGGCAACCATCTTCTCAAGATTTGGAAGATCTGGTGTTGCACTCCCGCTTCCCGCCAAATGGATCGGGACAGACGGTGTGTTGTCGGTCTAAGGACAACAGAAGGCGGTCAATGACTCGTACCTTCAATCGTGAACATAACCTGCAATAATGTCCTAAGACTCGAATAAACTCACAAAGGCAAACATACTTACATTATCTGAGAGTTGTTCAGTCATTTCCAACAGGTAAGCTGCACGAAGGCAGAGAAATAACGCTAAATGAGCGGAGAAAAGCAAAACGTGGTCGGCCGAAACGAGCCACAAAACGAAGAGGAAGAGCACATGCGCTTCGATTTCTTTATATTGTGGTACCCAGGCCGCGGCCGCGCGACATATGCACCAGTATTGCGACTATCAGTCGGAGAGGGGTGAAGGAGAATCCTTCAGTAATCTAGTTAATTTGACTTAATAAACTTGTTGATAATTTGAGGGTGGTTTCTAAAAAAACAATTTTTTGGTGCCGTCCGAACTTTAAAATCTTGAAAATGAAATTTTCAGCATTTGGTCTTCAAAAATGGTGCAGTAGAATAATGACTCCAATTGTGAGTAGGAGTCTTAGTTCTTGAAATTAGGAGTGTTAAGTTTTTTATTTTTGTTGCCATGGTAACAGAAATGGTGATCTGTCCAAATCCTATCATAGAGTTTTAGATTTACTATTCAGCTTTTCAAAACAAGTGTTCTAATTGCAATTTTAGGATGCATTTTCAAGGAGATATGATTTTTGGCAAGTTCAGTGGGTGTGGTCATAATTACATTCAGTCACCACAGGCGGCCACACATGTAAATAAGGGACGGACCATTAGAAAAGTGATGGGGGCGGGGGGGTGGGGAATTTTCAGCTTGCACTATGTTTTTTTTTTCGCTTACTGCTTGTGCAGGAATTTTTTTTTTCAGGTGAACCCACTACGTGTGAAAAAGTCACAATTGGACCTTCCTTCTGCATGAATTTTTTTTTTACCTTCTTCTTTGCATGAAGTTTTTTTTTGGCATTTTCCCTTGCATTAATTTTTTTTGTTTTTTTCCCCACCCCCCCCCCCATCACTTTTCTAATGGTCCGTCCCTAAACCAATTGAAATGTGCATCACAGCATTGTTTGTTTCCTCTAGTTTCAGAAAATGTAGGGTTTGGAGGGGTTTAGATTCATACTTTTTGAGCAAGGATGCTTCAAACATTAGGTCCTATAATTTCTAAATTTCAGGTGTAACGCCCCCTTAAGCTCCCAATTGACGATGAGGTGTACTTGCCCCGAATCATGGATCTGGTAAAAATCGTTGTGAAAACTTAGTCGATTCGCAAGCTCCCTGTTAGCTCATGTCGGGGTCGTCCTCGAAGAATAATTGTTAAATACATGGGCCCAAACTCCCTTTCTAATGCTTCTTAGTATCACGCAACTAGTGGACTAATGCAAATGTCGCAATCTGATTGGCTACACTACTCGAAGACTATTAGGGACGGACCATTAGAAAAGTGATGGGGGGTGGGGTGGGGAAAATGCCAAAAAAAAAATTCATGCAAGGAAGAAGGTAAAAAAAAAATTCATGCAGAAGGAAGGTCCAATTGTGACTTTTTCACACGTAGTAAAAAAAATTCGTGCAGAGGGGTTCACCTGAAAAAAAATTCCTGCACAAGCAGCGAGCGAAAAAAAAATTCGTGCAAGCTGAAAATTCCCCACCCCCCCATCACTTTTCTAATGATCCGTCCCTTAGTAATAGTCCTCGAGTAGCAAGATTCGTGACGCTTTCTTTCGTTTTATTCCCAAATAAATATTTCTTCTACTGGCATTTGCTAACTTTATTATTGTCTTTTCTGTCCGACTAGTTGGGTGATACTAAGCACAATTAGAACCTTCACCTTCAAGGGTCACGGATCAAAAGCCCATACAGCTGCACCTCATGGGCTATTGACCCTTAACCCTTGCGGGCAACGGACCTTATATTGCCAGCAAGATGACGTCAATGATCTCAAAGTTGAATTTAATATAAGTTTAATTGCAATACGAGGTAAATTTTGGGATCATTGACGTCACTCAACATGGCTTTGACTGACAGCGAGGTTGTAACGCGAAATGAAGAAGAAAGTGGAGAAGTGTGGAACAATTTGCATGGTACGAAAGCACATAGAACTAGGAAAGAAAGCCTTTCGAAATTTGAAGATCAAAATTTGGAGAAAAGCATTGGGAATCTTAATAGGTGTTCACATGAGAAAGGCAGCGCTGACGCTAGTTTCATACCGGAATGGCTACTCAGGATTTTTGTTTCGTAAGGATGTTGATTTTCGTTCACATGACTGGTGACCATCACGTACGAGTTAAAATTGAAGTGACGTAAGTTACGCATGCGCTTGCCCTTTCAGTTCACTGAAATACCGTTTTCATATCGAGTGGTCGTTCTTCGTTTCCGTGATACCAGTGCGAGACTGTTTCGTACCGGAATGGCCGGTATTTTGGCTTCGGCATAGAAACATGGGTGCACTCCCCCCGCGTGACTCACTCCGTCTTGACTATTTCGGTTTATACTTCATGTAAGTATGCCATACAGTCTCCTGCGCCCATCACAATGGTGCGGGAGATTATATGGCATACTGGCATGAAGTATAAACCCTCCCATTATGCCATATATAGTCTCCCGCACCATTGTGATGGGCGCGGGAGACTATATGGCATACTGGCATGAAGTACATCCTACTATTTTCGGTGGCATCATATAAGCGAACTCAGAGTCACGAGAGGGAACTGGATTGACCTCGCGCCAGGATGATAGTCGTCCGGTATCAATGACAGTGGACTTGGGACGCTGTCATTTCAAGCCACATCCCACAACCCTACGATTTTTCATTACTTTGACATTCATAATGTGGGAACCCAAAGCTCATCTGCTAGCTGTGCCATGCTGATGAGGCCTAACAAGGTCGAAACAGCTGTCCATGGCTGCTGGCTTTTGAGCTCAATTTTTTCATCTTTTTTTTTGGTAGTAACAGGATTTAATCCCTTCTACCACTGTCGCCTCAGTGCGCATATGTATGGCGTTAGCTTACTCTTATTACATTTCGACGTTGTCATTTCAAGCCACATCTCACAACCCTATCATTTTTTATGAGTGTAGCTAAATGTCGTGGGTCGTGGGTAGAAGTCGTGGGTCGTGGGTGTGGGTTGTGGGTGTGGCAGTGGGTAAATGTCGTGGGTAAAAAAAGAGTAAAGAAAAAATAAAATGAAATAAATAAATAAACAGAAAGAAAAATGATAAAATTCATTAAACGAAATCTCCGCGTATACACCAGTACCATTGCCCTTTCCCGCGGTCAGCAAAGCAAATCAGCGAATCCTTAAGTACAATACAGCAAAAATGTTGTTCACGAAACAAAACAAAAAATAATTGAGAAGATTATATTTCCGTACGGGCGTCATTTTCTCTCAAATACCTAGTATTTTCAAACGGCCCTGTTTCAATTATTAAAAAAAAAACTTGCAAAATTTATGAGCAGAGTCACTGATGTGCAAGTGTAAAAGTCATACGGCCATAAAAAAGAAAATAAAGATAAAACTCTTTCGGTTTCAGGCAATCATATTCACAGCTTTTCCTTAACTTGAAAGGTTATTGAGCATGAAGTTGGTTTCTTCGTTTGCTGAGAGACCTAAAAGGTCTTTAAGAAAGTATTCTGTCCAAAAATATGAAACACTCAAAATTGTCCTTTTTTCCTGTCATTGCGTTTTCCGATTCGCCGATTTGCTTTGCTGACCGCGGGAAAGGGGAATGGTACTGGTGTATAGGCGGAGATTTCGTTTAATGAATTTTATCATTTTTCTTTCTGTTTATTTATTTATTTCATTTTCATTTTATTTTTTCTTTACTTTCTTTTTACCCACGACATTTACCCACTCCCACAACCACGACCCACGACCCACACCCACGACCCACGACTTCTACCCACGACCCACGACGCACGACACTTAGCTACACTCATTTTTCATTACCTTGACTCGGGACAAAGGTTTGCAACAATCACGCGCCGAAGTCACAAGGTCAATAAGGACACTGCTTGGTATCGCTAAAATATTGACTTACAGAAAGTGCGTAGATTTCTTTTAGGTGTATGTTCTCGATTAAAAATAAACCGACCCCCACATTATCGAACATAAAATCGAAATACCTACCCGAAGCGTATGGAAATATAGTATATTAGCATAGTAATGACCTCCTGATAAGAACTGATATCTTTCAAGTAGGGATCCAATCAAAGAGCACGTTTGCTCATATCTAGTGTAGATGTGATTAAAGTCACTGGAATAATCTAAAGTATAGAACAGTTGCTATATCTTACAATCTTAGCATAAATTACTTTCATGAAATTGTGTAAAAGCCACAGCCCTAACTCAAGTTTGCAAACGCTTCTCGTTACCTCAGTCATTTCGAGACTATAATACGGAATTTTTGTCAAATAAAGCATGACCTCAGTTTTTTTTTTGTTTCAATGTAGTCACAACAAATGCCCCAAAATCCTAGGAAGAGAATTTAAACAAGGCCATTGCCTTAATCATAATTTTTACCTTGCTACGGCAATGAGGTATGGTAGGTAAAGGTGCATGGAAGTCTCAAGGCGCACACGGCCAGAGCGTATTTCGAAAACGCATCAATGTGACGAGAAGCAATCCATGTGTTCTCATTCACACAAAAATGGAGCGTTTCAAAAACACGGGCTTACAACAAGGCCTAATGGTTTCTTTAATGGTCTCCATGCATTTCTGTTCAGGTCCAGGCCTTTTGTGATAAGATCTGATAAACAGACTTCAGGTCATTAATCCTGATCATTGAAATTGCAAATGGCGCCTGACTTAATGTTTTTTGTTTTCTTTTTGTTTTTTGTTGTTGTTGTTGTTGTTGACTTATTTTTTAGTTTTACCTTCACTGAACATAACCAGGACCTAACTTACACTGAGTAACTACAAAATGAAAAGAAAAACGAAAGAGAAACACAAGACACACATCAGAAGTACAGTACAAATACAGGCCGGAAAATATAATAATTACATTATCAGCCATCCTATCAGCTATATTACAAAACATTTTTGCTTAATTCATTATTTGATCGGTCGCTTTTACTTTGTCACTGAATTCGCTCGCAACCAAGAGGGTAGTTAATATTTCGTTTAAGTACCGGTCTTTAAAAGTTGATTTGCGATTTGCATTTGCTCTTCTCGATAGACAGTTTACTTTTAGGAAAAGAAAGCAAGGCTTTGGAATATTATTGTTCTTCCTCTCTTCAAGCAAAGTAGATATAAAAGACGTATTACTTAGCGATAACATCAAACCTGAGTTAATTAATCTCTTATAGCTTCAGGTTATTATCGCTTATAGCAACTAAGCATGCCATCGTAAAAAACCTTTGTCACAGCATTGGTTTTCATTTTTTACGGCCCTTAATTTAAAAGCTGTATTTAGCCACTACTTTCTAACAATCGTTTCAAAACCAATCGATGTTTTTTTCTCCTTCATTACAGGAAAAAAAGAAAGAAAAGAAAAAGAAAATTGCGTCCCCTAATATAAAAACGGCCAATGACGCTGCACGTGCAAAATCAGTATAGTCCGGTAGATTTCCGCTTTGTCGTCCGCTACAAAAAAAAAACAACTTGAAATTACTATTTCAAGTTTTTTCGAAGACGTGAGTTACAACGGCTCAATTGCTTACCGAAATTTTGAATGGAATGCAAACGGTAAATTGGCAAATTTCTGAAATGTAAGAGAAATATTGAAAGAACATGAAACAAGCCTGCTTCCGTTAGTAAAGGAAATCAGGAAAATTATCCATTTTTACTGGTGTCGTCCGAGACGGACCGAAACCTCGGTTAGTAAGAGGTATTTATAGTCGACCGTCGATTCCATTGGAAACTCAAGATCGTAACCTAATTGTTAAATTGAGGTTAAGGTGTTATCATTTTACCTGTGAGTTGAGACGGAGGCGTAACATGATTAAAAAAAAGTTCCCCTGTTGTTTTGAGAACTTTTAGTATAAATACTCAGGTGATTATATAAAATCGCGTGCTCTGATTGGTTCGCTATCTCGGATTATCAGCCGATAATCACCTGGACGAAAAAAATGGCTGCCAGTCGTTCGCGCGCTTTTGATGAAATAAATTTTTTCGGGTTGTACGAGGCTTTTTCTTTTCTCTTTTTGAAATAACCACCTGTGTTTTTATACTAAAACAATTATTCGCCTCAGGCTCAGTGATTATTGGTAAATATCCACTTTGACTTCGTCTCGGTGAATATTCCCCGATAATTACTTCGCCTCAGGTGAATAATTGTTAAGTACAGCCTTTACACCCACAATGCAGCTGGATATCAACAGAGACTGCGTAAGTGGCTTGGTCTCTCTCAACTGGACTCAGTAAACCTGTTCCGTTTGTCGTGTGACGTTTTTCTAATCTTCAAGTAATTGATCTACATACAATTTCCGCGCTAACGATTCAAAGTAAATAAAGAACCTTGCATTTCCTAAGGAAGTAGTAATTGCACGTTCCGACATTACGATCACGAATCAACGAAAGAAACCCGCTTTGTGATTTTTCAGAGCTTTTCAACCAGAACACAAGATGGCGAACGCTTCAAACGCTGCTGAATCGTCCCGCGAGTTTGTCCTCGGGAACTGTTTCAATTTGGATGTCAACTTTGACTCTATTGACAATTTGTTCACCACAAACATAGCTACAGCCGTATGTAATGGAGTTTTCTCGTTTACAGCGATACTGGGCAATGCTTTGGTTCTTTTAACGTACCAAAGGCATAGTTCGCTTCACTGTCCGGCGAATACACTTTTATGCTGTTTAGCTCTATCGGATTTTTCGGTTGGTCTGGTCACCCAACCATGTTTCGTGGCGCACAAAATTGGAGAAATTGCACAGAATTTTGACATCTATTGCGCAACAAGAACAATTACAGAAACCTCGGGATACATAACATCTGGCGTGTCGATTTTAACTTTGACGGCAATAAGCATTGAGCGTTATCTGGCGATGCGCCTGCATCTTCGTTACAAAGAAGTTATCACAAATTTGCGAACTCTTCTGGTCGTTGCTAGTTTCTGGATAACCATGGCATTTATAGCAAGTTCAAGGTTTTTCATTAAGAATGATAAAACGTTTAACGCCATAGGGGTTCCTATACTGTGTTCAAGCCTAATCATTACGCTCGGAGCGTATTACAAAATTTACAAACACGTTCAAAGTCATCATAGAATTATTCAAGACACGGGGAATATTCCTACAAGTCAAGTTATCAACATCATTAAGTATAAAAGATCCACTCTTACCATGGCCTATATCCTTGGACTGTTTGTGATATGCAACGTGCCTTACCTGGGAGTTCTGGTCGCCTACGAAATCAGTGGTTACACCTATCGTATAAAAGTTGCTTACATTTACGTTTCTTCGTGCCTGTTTATATGCAGCTCATTTAATCCTGTCATTTATTGTTGGAGAATAAGCGAGATACGACAAGCTGCCATAAAAACAGCCAAGGAGGTCTTCTGTATAAAATGACAAGTTTCATGTCAATGGTGCTCTATGTGGCGCATGAATTAAAAAATGTTTAAAGGGGGCTGCGTTATGATTTTCGGTTCGAGTCGCTTTTTCTGACTGTTTCGGTTAGTTGTTCCGCTTTTTAGCATTTTGGTTTTCGGGTAAAATAAAAACGGATTTGCGGATATAGTATGCGACAGGCGACTGGTTGTGGAAAGTTTCGATCGAATCCTATTCACGTCTAAGTACTCAGAACTTCAGTGTGGAACTCTCGTCTTTCGATGATGGTTTTCAGAGTCACAGAATAGTTTCTCGCAATCGCAAAATCCCCCCTCCCCCTCCTAAAGTCTTAAATTGCTATTCAATGTAGGATTTTTTTTTTGGAATTTTTATTAAGTATGAACAGAAACTTGTCGAGGTATTCTTCAGACGTCATTTACATATCTACAGATCCATTAGGACCATCATGCTTTTGGAAAGTAGTCTGTGTAGTTCTTTGGTTTCGTATTTAGTTTTCGGTTTTGCTCGAATTGCGAAATCTATAGCATTTTTTAGTTTACCAAGGCTGGTGAACGCTTGTATTTACTATGTCAACTTATAAAAGCTTATGTCTCTAGTTCTAATCTTATGACGGGGGGGGTGGTGGGGAAAAAAAACACAAAAAAATTCATGCAAGGGAAAATGCCAAGAAAAAAAATTCATGCAAAGAAGAAGGTAAAAAAGAAATCATGCGGAAGGAAGGTCCAATTGTGACTTTTTCACACGTAGTAAAAAAGTTCGTGCAGAGGGGTTCACCTGAAAAAAAAATTCCTGCACAAGCAGTGAGCGAAAAAAAAAATTCGTGCAAGCTGAAAATTCCCCACCCCACCCCCCATCACTTTTCTAATGGTCCGTCCGTTAGATCTATCATGGAATATTCGCGCCAAGTCCGTCACAGTAGCCTACCTATCTATTTATCAAACGAAATAGAAAGAATCCAAAAAAGAGCCATGAACATAATATTTCCAGAACTCCCTTATAATGCTGCGATTGAGGGGGCAAAACTTCAAAAACTTACTGAGAGAAGACAAAAGCTGTGCAGTACACTATTCAAGGACATGGTCCCAAATCCCAACCATAAGATTACCCACCTACTTCCAAGAAAAACAGACTCCAACAAGAAACGTCTAAGAAAGAATAAAACTCTTATAATCCGAAAACGCAAAACAGAACGTTTTAAGAACTCTTTCATTATCAATTATGCCAAGCGCGCGTGGGACAGAGCCCCATACTCATGGAATATGGTCAACCTCTTTTCTTTTGGTTGTCACGTGACTGACCGAGCGTACGTACGTACGTACGCGTCTACAGATTGTACGGGTAGGGTAGGGGAGACTATCAAAAGGAAGGGAGGGGTACCTCAGGCGTGTCTTGGCAAATCCACATCTTTTATATTGGACATTCACAATATGGTCAATTGACAGCTGTCAAAACGGGATAGCCACTGATCAGCATCACATGATCAAATTGTGGGCTCATGTGTTAACTCATCGAGTTCTGGTAGCCCGCGTATTTTTGGCGAGAAATTGTGTTGACGACTGAAAAGAAATTTTCAGTTCATTGTCTTTTTGAGACAATATTATTGCTCTACACTGTTAAAGTTTTACTAAAGGATAAACGAAACAATTTCTATTGCTATTGTCAACAAACAATAGCAGAGAAAATATAATTTGCAGAACACAGGGTTCAGGTGAAGAGCAACGGGAAAGAGAGCGGAAGAGAGCAAGAATTAACTGGGGAAGAATTAGCGAAGAAGATCGCCAAAGAAGGCGAGCTCGGGAAAGAGAAAGGAGACGAAATTATAGCGAAGAACGCCGACAAGCAGAAAGAGTCCGGGCTCGAGAAAACTGACAAAATGTTAACGAAGAACGCCGAGAAGGGGAAAGACTCCGTGCTGTGGAATACAGACAAAATTGTAGCGAAGAATGCCGAGAAGCGGAAAGACTCTGTGCTGTGGAAAACAGACAAAATTTTAGCGAAGAACGCCGAGAAGCGGAAAGACTCCGTGCTGTGGAATACAGACAAAATTGTAGCGAAGAATGCCGAGAAGCGGGAAGACTCTGTGCTGTGGAAAACAGACAAAATTTTAGCAAAGAACGGCGAGGAGCGGAAAGACTCCGTGCTGTGGAAAACAGACAAAATTGTAGCGAAGAATGCCGAGAAGCGGAAAGACTCTGTGCTGTGGAAAACAGACAGAATTTTAGCGAAGAACGCCGAGAAGCGGAAAGACTCCGTGCTGTGGAAAACAGACAAAATTTTAGCGAAGAACGCCGAGATACCCTGCTAAAAGCCATGCAAGAGAGAAACCTCGGCTTGTAGGGTAAAGCAGAAGTAGTATAGTAGTTGGGGGTTCGAGACCATTTTGAAAAAATGTTCTCATACCACCCAACTACTATGCTACTTTCCCGTTGTTGGGATCAAATATGGAAATCAAATATGGGAACCAAAACCTAAGACCAAAACCTAGGACCTAGTCTGGGGCCAAAACCTAGGACCCAGGTCTGGAACCGAGACCTAGGATCAAATGGGAATCAAATGGGAATCAAATGGGAATTAATGTTTGATATTATAATGTCCGTATGCATAGCTTGTTATGCCATCTTTTAGTTACTTATCTTTTATCATCAAAACAGCTTAGCGACACTTTATCTATCTCATAACTTCCTAATTGATGGTTTTGACTTCTGATTGTTTTCATCTTATGATGCATTTGTTTATTATTGAAGAGTGTTTCTTTATAGTTTTCATGTGTAATGGTCTTTTTAATAACGTTCTTTTTGATTCCTTTAGCAGTCTTGCCTCCTTTTTGGTCGTCTTTCATATAGCTATACATTTTTGATCGTAGACCAACGAATTCACAAATAGGGACTCCTGCGGCTTCATCTTTGAATTTACTGATTACTTTTTTATTTGTCTTATCAAAATACGGTGAGCTTTCAGAGTAGTCGCTGTAATCGAATTTAGTTTTATCATTCCAAAAGTCTTGGTATAAATCTTCAGCTTCGATTTCATAGGTTAAACTGTCTGTGTCTGTGAATAGTAACTTGGCTTTGTCTCCATATTTATTTTTAATGTAGTTATAATGGAAATCGTACATTAGTGTCTTGCTTAAATCTAAGATGCACATACCCACAGATGCCGGCCTGTTTAGGGTAAGTGTTTCTTTGATCTTATGTACAGCTACTAGATTTTTGTTGAAGATCTTAATACTAACAAAAGTTGGCTTACTAGTATATTTGTTTTGTTTCTTTGTATCAGTTACCAATCTAACATCCACTCGCTTTCTGATATTTTCCATTGTTTTCCCAAATACACTATTATTCATAAGCTTGAAGAAGTCTTTTTCAAAAGCATTTTTGGCATTCTTACGTTTTTCGGTATTGAAATCAATATATTGCTTAAGCCAAGGAGATTGATTAAACTCTAATACCCGATGAACTTTAGTTATTTTCAAACCAAGATCAGAGTATAATTGTAGGTTTCTATAATGTAGTACATACTTTTCTTTGCTCTCTAATGTGGGTATTAGTTTATATACTAGACAGGTTGATATATTATATATCAGCGATTTTTATGCAATAGTCTGATAGCATGTCTTTCGATACTTTAACCTTTTCAGGGCCTACTGGATAGTCATTATGAAGATTGTGCAACCCTTCAGGATACTCTAAATCTACTTCCAGTATCAATCCCTTCTCACTATCTTCTTTATACTTAGCTAAGTCTATCTTATCGATCTGTTTTTGTGTCATCCATCTAAAGCCTCCAGTTGGTAGATACTGGCTCATAGCCCAACCATATAGATTGTTGGCATCAAGATACATGATATACTTTGAGGGCGCCTTTTCATCATATGTTTTCATGTATTTATTGTTTGCTTTTCCATATCGGTTGGCTATATAGCTGATTCCACCACGCATGCCCTTTTCAATAAATTGGAACATATCAATCTCAGTCATAAGCTCAAGTTGAATGTCAGTCATTTTCAACATAGCATCCCAAGATAGTCTAGGGCTTGTAAAATAATGGCATGGGTCTAGTTTATAGTATTCTAGACATGTTCTCCTAAAGTTTTCAAATACATCAGCTAATAGGAGGATGTCAGATTTCAAGTACAGGTCATGGTACTCACCCATCGTTTCAAGCATAAATGTTTCCCATACAGTCTGGACATGTTGGTAATCTTCATCAGTAATATGCTCATTGTTCAAGACACTGAAAAAGTCTTTTTTTGTTGGGAGTTTTTCATTGAATTTATCGAAACTGTCCATGTAGTCGTAAGGGTATACTCCTTTTTTAGCCATTAGATCAAGCTTTTCACCTTTGAATTTTTGAGAGGTATATTTTAATGATTTTATTGGTAGATTACTAACTAGTTTTTCTAAACTATAGCTCATGAATTGGAAACTGTCAAGAAACACTAAGTGATTACCAAGCATGAAAGCCATATATTTTTCCATATTATTTGGTATGACATTGATATTCATTTGTTTACTCTCTCCTTTCTTATTTTTGTATGTGTGGTTCTCAACAATAGCTCCAATCTCTTGCATTATAAAATGGCTATCATACCCCCTTAGATTATGGAATATAACAGGTATTTTTATTTCTTCTGGGTCTACTCTAAGTTTTAGATTACAGTCTTGATGTGCTGAGCCTCGGTATTGGCCAGTTATATGGCAATGGTCTCGGACTCGAATATCTTTTGCAGTATATTCTTTATCACAGATGTGGCATCTTTTTGCTTTTTGAAATTCCTCTTCATCACCTTTTGTCATCTTCAACGGTTTGTTAAAGAATGTTTTAATAGTCTTCTTACAGTATTTGACTTCTTCTAGCATATTTTCCATGAATTTGTACACGGCCTTTTCACCCCTATATATTTGTATTGGTTTTGCATATTTATCATCATAGCAACAGACAATCTTATAACCGTACCCGCAGTCTGTATGCTTCTGGTATGCCTCTGTATATGATTTATCATTATTAGGTTGACATCTTTGAATCTTTTCTGTTATGGCTTCAAAATCAGCATAGATAACAAATGGTACAGGTTGCTGCTTATGAAAATTATTGAATTTCAGTATGTTATTATCTTTAGTTGGCATATTTACTGCTTGTGTTCCATTTACTTGAATGCAATTATCTTTATGATTGTTTAATACTCTTTCAGAACTGAAACATTGCAGACAGTGCATACAGAAGTGTTTCCTCTCTTTGTGTTTTGTTTGGTTGTACATAAACTTATGGAAATCTTTGATGAGCGCGTAATGTTTATTTTTATCTTTATGTTTATTTTTATCTTTTGTTATTAATAGCAGTTCCATATGATCTTCAGATTTTTCTTTTGATATATATATTGGGTATGGTTGCTTTTTTTCATAACCGAATACATTTATTCTGATGTTATTCTTTTTCTCGATTTTGTTGAACTGCTTAATAGTTACTGGAAATTAAATTCCAGAGTAATCCAATCTATCGATGTATTCCTTATAAGATTTTTTAATTCGTTGAGGGTGTTTATCTTGTGGGTTTAAGTGTCTGATGTGACACCATCTAAAGCATTCATTATCCTCATTTTTCATATTAATCAATCCCTTTGCACTGTTTCGGAGTTCTTGTGGTAGTTGAATATATGAGGAGCCTCTCATTGGTTGGTATTTTACTATATTAAGATAATGATTGTCAACAGATTGAATAGTCCAACCAGAACCTTCAGATACCCATTGAGCTATCTTATTCAAGATTTGCTGTTTTGATAATTGCAGTAATTCAGTAACTTCCAGATTATTCACAATTGTTTGAGCTGCACTGTTGAAATATGCAATTTTATACTTTTTATTTTGTGAATGTCACCTTAAGCGTTTCAATAAATTTTAGGCCTTTCATAGACGTTAGTATACTTATAATATGATATGCAGTGGCCTTTCTTGTGCTTTGTAGTTGCGCTAGCGGGTCTTTGTTATTTTTTATATTAATTTCAAAAGACTTTGTGTAGCCTTTCAGAGCTTTATCGACTTGCACTATCTTAGTCCTTGGTAATGGGACTGGTTTTTTGGTCCTTGGTAATGGGACTGGTTTTTTGGTTCTTGGTATGGGTATTGGTTTGTAATCATCCCTAAATTCTAATGGTGGAAGAATTATGTTGTCTTCATACTCCTGCACCATCTGCTTTACACTCTTACGAGGAGTGGGGATTGGCTTTCTCGGTTGTGGCTCCAAATTTTTAGGCTGCAGTTTCACAATGTTCTGCTGCGTCTGTTTTATTTCTACATTTTGCTGCAACAACATTTTGATTAGCTGAGATTTACTTAATTTCTCGAGACTACTCTTGTTCATACAATATGTTGAGATAATTTCTTTCATTTTATATATTATTACTATAGTTTTTTGTCTTTAAGAGCGAATGCACACAAAAATCGAGCAAGGTGCGGCCACAACTCAAAACCTAACCTACCCTTATTTTGAGTCTAAAGGAAGATTTTAGTGAGATTAAGAAGGTTCTGGGGTTTATTTTTTGAGTTAGATCGAATTTTGTGAGAAAATCGAGATTTTCGATTTCGACGGTTTGACGCCTCAATTTACCGCGAAATTTATTGGTCTAAAAAATTGCCTCGCGACGGCCGAATATACTTTTTACCGACGATTTTATACTTAATTCAGCAAAATCAAATAGCTGACAGTAATCTAAGAAACATTTCCGGATTAAATACGGATTTCGTGACAAGGTTCAAGAGCTTTGTTTAGTAGGTGCTTGACAACAGGGAGTAGATGCAAAAGGCGGGTTCTGGCGCAGCACTTCAAGACCAAAAACACAAAAAATCCAGCACGCGTGCAGGATCCAAAATGCGATCAAAAATCGTCTTAAAGGAATGAAACTGTACATCCAAGCACTCATCATGCCCAATCAACGTCAAACCGTCAAAGAGCTCCGCGCCATTGCCAAGGATCGCAAGATAGCCAAATATTACAAGATGCGCCGGGGAGAGCTACTGGAGGCGCTGGGGATGGAAGAGGTACCTAGTGCTAGTGGTGGTGCTAGTGCTAGTGGTGGTGGTGGTGGTGATGGTGGTGGCGGTGGAACAACGCATATTCTCGATGAGCCTGTCCCAGAAATAAGTGTTCCAGTTCTAAGACCCACCAAATATGTGAGACCTACTACCATTCCAAGTTCATTGAAAAGATTGGCTTCGAAGGCTGCTGGAAGAGTACGGGAACGTATTAACAAGTTTGCGAATTGGATTTTGAATCGTGTACCAAAGAGAATCAAAAAGCCTGTGAGCAAGAAACTCAGGAAGTTGAAGGAGGAAATAAGGAACATCTGGGCTGCAAAGGAGCCGTTCAGTGTAAAAGAAAAGGAAACTGCAATGAAAGGGTTCTTCAAGACCTATAGGATCGATGGTAAGAGGGGGTACGGTCCCGGAGAGTTCATCAACAAAGTAAAACCAAAGGTTTTGGAGTTGCTTTATACCAGAAGGAAACCCATCAAGGTGAAGTTTATACTAACATGTAGATTCGTAAAAGAAGATCTTGTTACGGGTAATGTTGAATACACCGAGGGTTACTTTCATACCACACTTGAGATAGTAACGGAATCAACTGACACAAACAACTTATTCGATGCAATGACGGGATTACAACTTGAAAATGTCGCCAAGTTTGAAGGTGAACAGTCTGGGTGGCAATTTGATAGAGTTGAGTACTTTGATATACACATTAATCCGTTTGAGCCCATTTCTGGGACTAGTTACATACCTCTACCAAAGGCTCTGGCTGACAAGAAGGCCGTAATCAATGTCAAGAATGAGAATGACCATGAGTGTTTCAAGTGGGCGGTGACATCTGCTGTATTTCCCAAAGAGAAAGATGGTCAAAGACTGAATGATGAGATGAGAAAGAACTCTGAGAAGTTCGACTGGACGGGAATGGAGTTCCCTGTTACACTAAGGGACATTACCAAGTTTGAAAAGCAAAATCCTTACACCATTAACGTATATGGATACGAGTCTGAGGTGAACGTTTTGAGAATCAGTAAGCGGCGAGAGGTGAGAGTGATAAACTTACTTTTGTTACACAAAGATGAAACGAATCACTACTGTTGGATTAAGAACTTGAGTAGGCTTTTGTCATCACAAGTCAACAAACATAAATATGTAGTACACTTCTGTCATAGATGTCTTAACCCATTCAATAAACAATCCTCACTAGACAAGCATCTAGAGTTTTGCAGCAATCATCAAGCGGTCAAGACGACAGTCCCCATGAACGAAGATGGGAGCCCGCAGTTCTTACGTTTCAAGAATCACAACAGGAAGATGGAGGTACCGTTTGTTGTGTATGCAGATTTTGAGTGCTACACTGAAAAGATGTATACTTGTTACCAAGATGAGGGTAGGAGCTTCACCAATAGATATCAAAAGCATAAACCATCAGGCTTCTGTTACCTGATCAAGTGCTTTGATAACGCTATATTCGAACCCAAACTTGTGAGGCACACAGCTGAGTCACCAGACGAAGATGTACCCAAGATGTTTATGGAGAGCTTGGAGTCGGATGTCAAACAAGTCTATGATAGGTTCAAGCTACCCAAAAATCCTCATGTCAGTCAGGATGAGAGAATAGCCCATGAAAATGCCACACATTGTCACATCTGCGGATCGATGCTTGGCCATGACAAGGTGTTGGACCATTGTCATCTTAGTGGAAAGTACAGAGGCGCCGCGCACCAAGACTGCAACTTGAATTACAAGGTGCCTAATTTCATACCAGTTATATTCCATAACCTATCCGGATACGATGGCCATTTATTTGTGAGGAACATAGGGGAATCGAAAGGTAAGCTGAATTGCATACCAGTCAACGATGAAAAATACATTTCGTTCACGAAGGAGATTGTTGTCGACTCTTACCAGAACAAGGAAGGGAAAATGGTTGAGATTAAACGGGGAATCAGGTTCATTGACAGCTTTCGGTTTATGGCAGCGGGCCTCAGAAGGTTGTCAGACAACCTACCACAATCTTCTATGGTGAATGTAAAGAGTTGGTTTGAAAGGGTGATGTCACAAAAGGAGAAACTCAAGCATGAAGAGAGAATCATTCGCAACATCGTAGGAAATGCTGATTCAGATGTTGTAACAATGCGTATGATCATGGAAGAGTTTTATCATCGATTGGATCGTGAGGCTGTAATGAGTAGGAAGGAAATCAGAGCCTTTGTGGACGGAATCCTTCAAAAAGAAATACACGATTACCTTGAGGAAGAAGATGGCACAGATCTGCAGTTACTGACTAGGAAGGGGGTATTTCCGTACGATTGGTTTGATGGGTTTGATAAGCTCAGTGAAACCCATCTCCCAACAAAGGATGAGTTCTACTCGAAGCTCTACGATGCCGAAATATCGGATGAGGATTACCAGCATGCTCAGAACGTGTGGAAAGTCTTTGGGATTGAGAACTTCAGGGAATACCACGACCTTTACCTTGAACTGGATGTCTTGTTGTTAGCTGATGTCTTCGAGAACTTCAGGGAAGTTTGTAGGAAGAACTACGACTTAGATCCAGCTTGGTACTACACTGCACCTGGATTGGCGTGGGACGCGGCCCTGAAAATGACCAATGTGAGATTGGAACTTTTGAATGACCCTGACATGCTTCTCATGTTTGAGGAGGGCATCCGAGGGGGCATCTCCATGATCTCAACTAGATATGGCAAAGCCAACAATCCATACATGAAAGATTATGACCCATCATTACCCACAAAGTACATCACATACATGGATGCAAACGGTTTGTACGGGTGTGCAATGAGTAAACCTTTACCAACACATGACTTTCGATGATTGACTGAAGAAGAGCTTGTATTGAAGTGGAAATATCTACCATGCATACTAGAGGTTAATCTAATGTACCCAAAGCACCTTCACAAACTGCACAATGACTATCCATTAGCACCAGAGAGAGTTACGGTAAATGGTGTGGATAAGCTAATTCCAAACCTAAGGGATAAATGAAAATACATCATTCACCACGAGACACTGAAACAGTATTTGAGTCTCGGGTTGAAACTCTACAAGATATACAGAGGCATCACATTCAAAGAGTCCGCGTGGCTGAAGCCCTATATTGACCTGAACACCGAACTAAGGACCAAAGCAACAAACGACTTCGAGAAGGACTTTTTCAAGTTGATGAACAACTCAGTCTTTGGGAAAACGATGGAGAACGTGAGGAACAGGGTGGACGTTCGTTTGGTCACTGAAGAGTCAAAAGCCAAGAAGTTGGTATCGAAGCCGAATTACCACCACAGCACGATCTTTTGCGAGAATCTGGTTGCAGTACAAATGAAAAAGACAACGTTGGTGCTGGACAAACCCATCTACCTAGGCTTTTCAGTCCTGGAAATAAGCAAGACCATAATGTACGACTTTCACTACAACTACATCAAGCCCAAGTACGGTGACAAGGCCAAGTTGTTGTTTACAGACACAGATTCACTGGCCTACGAGGTGGAGACGGATGACTTCTACAAGGACATTAGCCCAGATGTGAGGGACAGGTTCGACACCAGCAACTACCCTGAAGACCATCCATCCGGCATTGAGGTGGGCGTGAACAAGAAAGTCGGGGGCATGTTCAAGGATGAAGCGGGTGGCCAACAGATCATAGAATTCGTGGGTCTCCGGGCCAAGCTATATTCATATATGATGGATGAGGGAAAGGAGGAAAAGAAGTGCAAGGGTGTGAAGAAGGCTGTGGTGAAAAAGAGCATAAGCTTCAAAGACTACAAGGATTGCCTCTTCAATCAAAAATCACAGAGGAGGACGATGAATATCATCAGGAGTCACCTGCACGACGTGTACACAGAGACTGTGAACAAGGTGGCACTATCATGCGAAGATGACAAAAGGCTGGTAAGGGAGGATGGGATACACACATACGCATATGGTCACTTTAGGACTCTGATTTCGGTAAAAAACTAAAGATTTAACTATACATATTACCCAACCAGACAAAGTCGGTATGGATTACGATTTGGATGAAACTTACCAAAGCCTTGTCGATCATTTTCAGTCTATGTTCAAGAAAGCTGATGAAGAGGACGAACAGGTTTGTAAGCATGAAAGTGTGTATAGGGATGAGACAGGGATTGTTCTTTGTAGCCTCTGTAGGACTGAACTAGAACGGATGGACTATTCCAAACTACAATGGACGTACAACCCATCAGACATTTCGTATGATCTTCGTAGATCAAAACCAAAGGGAGTTCGTACTGTATTCGAGAGACAAAACTTGAATGTGTCTTCTATGATGATCGATATCGTAGAAGCCAAGTATCAAGAGATCGTAAAGTCCAAGTGTAAAAATCGCGGCCAGATTCGTACGTCTTTGGTGGCTGCATGCTTGTTTTACACTTACCAAGAATTTGGTGAGTATCGTACGTTAGATTACATTATGAATTTGTTTGGCATCAAGAAAAGAGCCATGACACGTGGTTTGGAAATGTACTTGGAAGCATTCCCAGAGGCGAGAACCAACAACATTACACCAGAGAAACTTATTCCCTGGGTAATGAAAGTTACTGGGGTTGATGAATCTCATCAAAGACGTATTTTGTCCATTGCCAAGTACTTTCGAGGAACATCACAGATTCTTGAGCGCTGTACTAGCGGTGTAGTTGCAGCGGGTATTGTCTTCTTTTACTTGTGTATGAACCAGGAGTACAAAAATCAAATAGGCATGACAAAGAAGATCTTTGCCGCCAAACTTGAAATTTCGGACATTGCATTGATCAAGATAGTTCGCGAAATGGCTGACATCTCAACAACGTCACTTAAGTACCCTAGAGGGTGGTAATTCAGTATCATCGGGGACAACTTGGAGTTCCTCGCGCACAAACCCTCGCTTCGGTACTCCATCCAAATAGTACACCACTGGCTGATCTGGTGAAATTACCGTTCTCGCTATGTCGTAAACCTCAAGGCTCCACACAGGATCAGTGGCTCTTCGTTTCTCACCACCTTCATCTTCACCGGGCGAATACAAATACCTAACTTCGACTCCCGGGGGCAACCTCTTCTCATTCAAACCCACAGCTCTCTTGTATTCCATAGGCTTAACATCAACCTCTTTCAATTCCAAAGCTTCATCAGGCTCTTTACCTGTGATGCGTGTTGGTTCAGAATTCAAAGTCTTCATGATGGCTGGCAGCCTTTTCACCCAAACCCTGGACCTAACATCACTCACCATCTCCTGCGCGTATTGATGGCTAAACAATTTCTCACCAAGCGTTCTGTTAGCCCTCTCTACAAAAGCCTGCGCTCGATGATTACCAGCTTTACTTCGCTGTACGTCTACTTGATGCTTATCCATCAAGTGAGTGACACTACCCATGAATTCTCTACCGGGATCCACCATTAATGTCTTTGGCCACTTTAGCCTCCGAGCATAAATCCTCTCAAACGCCCTGGCCACTTCACCACTATCTTTGGAGGTCAGAGCCTCAGCATCCTTGTACCTAGACGCGACATCAACCACAACCAGCGCATAGCGGTATGTTTTTCTTCTCACTGTATCGTGAGGAAGAAACAGCAAGTCCGCTTGATGAATTTGATTTGGTTTGCCAACGACCCAATGTGGTCTGGGTATGTACCTTGGTGGAGGAACATAAATCTGCCACAATGCTTGCTTCTCCAACCAATCTCTAGCAACACTTTCGGTCACTTTGGCCGCACTCGCCAACTTTGCTATGGCCGAGTACCCTTTCCAGTATCCATCGGTAGAGTAGTATAATCGACTTAAACCATCGTCACTAGACATTTACAACAAGATTCAGTGCACTTAAATGGCAGGAATATCATACATTCTTGAGACTGATCGTGTTCCCAGGATGCGTAAAGGTTTGAGGGCCGAGACCTCATTGAATCGGATCACGCTAAACCCCTCATCAGCCAATCCTGGCGAGACATTGTACATTGAAATACCAAAACTGGCTGACAACCTGGTGATTGTGCCTGGCAGTGTGTACATCACCTTCGATATGAATGTGACAGGTCACAAGAACAACACACTTGTCAACAACTTGGGAAGGAACCTCGTTTCACGATACAAGGTTCTATTCGGGGGTGAAATCATAGAGGACCTTGACAGGTTTGATTTGTTCAAGACTTACCACGATTTGTTTTTGTCAGAGACCGATCGCAATAACAGATTGAGACAGGGCATTTCATCCGAGAATGTAAGGAAAATCAGAACCAATGCCGGTGACAAAGTTACCTCAAATGCAGCAGAAAATACTCTAGGTGCAGTCCATAACACTAGGTACGAAATACCATTGGACCACACGATACTGAAAGATCATGGAATCTTCTATCCAAAAGCTTTACCACATCCACTCAAGTTCGAAATAACTCTAGCTTCAGTCTCTGATGTCGTCGTTTACTCAAACGCTGAAACACCGCCTGATTACAAACTAACAAACATGGAGCTGGAGTATCAATGTATATCAAGTGACCGATTAGCCAATCAAGCCATTACCTCGTACCAGAATGGAAGGGTTTTCACGTATGAGAAGATACTTCTTCACAAAACGTTCCCAATCTCTGAGAACAACGATGGTGTGATCAATGAGCATATTAACGTGCCCAGGAAGTCTATGACTGGGATACTATGTATTTTCACAGCCCCATATGCAGCAGGTGCTAGGGACTCTGAGAGTTTTGTAAACCCAAAGATCACATTGGTCAAGATTGACAAAGATGGGGTACCAAACAAACTTTATTCGAAAGGCATGTTACCAACTGACTTATGGCAGGCCATAATCAAACGAGTTGGCATCGATGATTCCATCAAGGAGTCTGAGTTCTATACGAACAAGTTTGCTTTGTGGATCGATCTGAGGAGTTACCCCGACAACGATGTTCATGGGAACGGTTTGGAGCTAACCAGTACTCGAGATGGCATAAGACTCGAGATTAACAGGGAGAAGAGTGGAGGCAGGGTCCTTACCTGTTACATGTTCGTGGTTGCTGACGCTGCTATGGAGATTATGAACTCAAGTTTAAAAAAGATAGTGTACTAGAACACAATTGAAAGATGAATGAGTTAGTGGACAAAATCCCATTCAACTGTATCATTACGGGACCTACGAATTGTGGAAAGACTCAATACATAGTGGACCAGCTTCGAGGACACTTTAGGGGCGTGTTCGACCACATTGTCTTGATCTGCCCCACTTACATCCATAACAAGACTTACAGAGGCTTTGCAAAGGGGGACAAGAGATTTTGGGTGTTCTCACCAGACTCTAGTAATGAGGACGAGATTGACTATTTGCTAGCGCTTTGTTCAACGTTATTCTCGGGTGAGAACACACTCATAATACTGGACGATTGCGCTGTTTCGAAAGACTTGAAGAACCGGACAAACAAATTCATCAATCTGGCCTTCTCCGGGAGGCACATTGGCATATCGGTGTGGGTTCTCACCCAACAGCTCACATCGATCTCGAAACCATTCAGAGAGAATGTCGCATGCGTGGTGTCGTTTTACAACCCGTCTGAAACTGCGATGAAAATGTTATTTGAGGAATATGGTGGTGCATTAGATGCTGAAAAACGCAAGAGGTACAAGAAGCTACTCGAGACTGAAAAGTACGCCAGACTTTGCTTTTCACTGCGTCACCCGTTTGAAAAATACTTAGAGATACCCTCGTCCGAGGCCAAACATGGCTAACCCTGAAGAGATACTGAACAGTGCAGCATCAGTTGGTACAACACCATCACCAATCGATGATTTGGAATCAAAGAGGGAATCTCTTTCAATCCTGGCTTGTCTGGGTTCGACAAAAGAATACACGGGTGTGGTCATGGACCTCCCCGAAGTAACCAAGCTATCGGACAAGGATGTGGAAAAGTATTACAAAAGGTACCAAGTTAGGTCGGGCAAGAAGATTGCCGATGGCTTGGCGGACTCTTCTTTTCAATTGATGGCTAAGGCTGTGGATCACGGTTTGAGAAATTACGGAAGTATAGATGACAAAGAGGCTCTTGTGAAAGATTGTAAGAAAGATGAATTGATAATGAAGGAGATCTCAAATCTATCTGGTTCACTTGTACTCAAAGGTGGAAGACTCACAGCATTACTTTCGGCATTTGTTCATTTTGCAAATCACTTCAAGTTGAGAGAGGATGGATACCCAAGACAACTTGAGCAGAACCTAAGCACCAATCCAACACAACTTGAGCAGGACCTAAGCACCAATCCAACACAACTTGAGCAAGACCCAAGTACCACTCCAACAGAACTTGGATATGATACTGTGTTCTAGGAAAAGTGTCTTCAAGACTGTTTATGCCATGGGCAAAGCACCCAATCATGCAAACCACAGAAACACGTTTCGACATATTCACCGTATATGCCAACGAGAATGACTCTGACTTTGATGCATTCTTCAACAGAGTAGGACCAGAGGTTCTTGATTGCTTCGAGAAAATCAACCCTAGATTTACAAGACTTGAGTTTCATTTTGAGCTACAAAACAAAAAGAAAGAGATGATAGTAGACCATTACGATGATGATGTTAATTCCATGGATTACACAATCAATCGTATTGTGAGAGTTTTGAGATCCAAGATTAGGAATGCTTTGACGGAGGGACTCCAAATGTTTCTTGATGAAAATTTTGATGACTGTGACACATCTGTACTCGATTATGATGATGATGATGATGATGATGATGAGATTTGGTGTTATTGGGATTGGGATTGGGATTGGGATCTAGAGGATGTTTTAGAAAACCCTAGTCTGGCTAGACCCATTGTTAATCATGTTGCAAAAGGAATGGAGTCTAACCTTTCACACATTAGAGTCAAAATGTTGAACCATGACAAGGAAATCCATAGACTGGAATTCAAACGTGTTTTCGATAAACTAATCCCTGCAGCAACGTTGAGCTTTGACAAGCAATACCACAAAGTAGAATTCAAAAGTGTTCTTGATGAATTAGTGGCTGTAGCATGGCATCCCGATCGATTGCTAGACTGGTGTCTTGATCAAGAGGAATTGAGAGACATGAAAGAACGATGGAATATGTAAGAACCGATTTTGAGCCTCTTAGTAGATGACCTGCTAAGAGACCCAAGCAGCAAAGCCCTAACACAACTTTTAGGACTAAATAACCACTTGTAAGCCACTTAATGGTGACATACAAAGTGACTTAAAGAGAGCCATGCACTATGGCATAACCGAAAGGTAAAGTGTTGAAACATGAGTGAACCAATCTTCATTGAACTTGACTCTGATTTTGACTGGAACACCATTGTTGTTTCTGAACCCAAGAGTAAATCCTTCAACAAAGGCCAAAGTAAACCACAAAACCAATGGGTTAGTTCAGATGTTTACGTAAAAGGTCCCAACGGTGAGAAGCGACCAATCTTCATTGAATTGAACAAGCAATTCTTTTCGGGTATATCGGGGGTGTGGCCATTTGGAACCGACAAAGACAGTCGCAGACTTGAGACCCTGGAGGGCTTCCAAATTTCATACCCAATGACATCGATTGGTACCATGGATTGCCCAACAACCGAAGAGATCAAGACTCGAAAAGCACTTGACAATGTAGTGAAGATCACATTGAATGCACTCAAAAAGTTTTGTAACAAACCAAGATCAGAGAGGTCCGTTCCACCCGCAACTTTCAATGCATACATCACTGCCAAGAGTGAAAATGATTGGTCCTTTGCTGTGAAACCGATATACGATTACACAAACACCACAGACCAACAAACGGGTGAGAAGACAAAGGACACAAGCAGACCACAACGTGCCTACCTCAAGTTCATAACCTGGGGTAAGGGTTCTAACATCCTATCCACAACTTGTGTATACGGTCCAGATGATCAAGTGGTTAACCCACTTGAATACATGTGGCAACCCGACAAGTATGTAAGCGGTTTTGGTCATCCTGTTGTCCGTTGGGATGGTATATTCTGGGGATCCCACGGGCAGACCGGGTACGGTGCCTCAGCCCGTCTTCGTGTCACTGAGATGAATTTCACTCCAAGTGAGTTCAACAGCATGACTAGTTTTCGAATGTTACCCTCCAATAATGCCACGCCACAAGAATCAGAATCTAGCCTGTTACCCACACCGCAAGAATCGGAACCTCGTATGTTGGCTCCCAATGGCGCTGAGCCACAAGAATCAGAAGATGAAGATGAGTATGTGTTGGAATATTGTTAATTAAGACGTACTTCTCAGAGAGTTAAAGGTAAGTGAAAACAAGGATACAAACATGGCAAACATTATTTAGAAGATCAAAACATCTTACCAAAGAGCTTTGAGTAATGGCGACTATAGCGATCGTTACCGGAGGTGCAATCGTCAATGCAGCTGCCCTCAGTCTTAGTACCTACATAACACATCTCCTCACTGGATCATCACCCGAAGAACTCGAAAAGGAAAGGAAAAGGCATGACAAAGCAATGGAGGAGTACCAAAAAGATTACGCTGCGTATGAAGAGAGGCGCTTGGCGCATATTGACTTTATGAACAAGAGGAAGAGTGATGCTGACCAGGCATCCGAGAACATATCGGAGACGGATGAAGCAATGAGGTTGTACAATCAAATAGGCGATCCTCCCAAGTTCTCCGACTACTACCGACCGAATGAAGACCAAAGAATGGCTCAGATGGTCTTTGTCGCGGTTGGGATGTTAATCCTGGTGTATATAGTTAGCAAGTGGGTGCGATAAACTAACTTAGAAGTTCCCATATTCGACATCAAATATGGCAACTGCTTATCCTGAAGAAGAAGAGAACGATCCTTTCGGGTTGGGGCAAGAAAACAAACAAGAAGATCCCGATGATTTCGAAGATACCCCGCTACTTGGTAGGCAGCCTCCAACACCAGACAAAGTCTTGGAAACATCCACGACTAAGGGTGCAAGACGTAAATCAGGGTATGTTCAATTACCACTTGAAGAGATAGAGATGGAGGCTATGGAAGAAAACAAAGATGCAATCTGGGCCAAGATTGTAGACAAGTTCCCAGATGCCAAAGCCAAGTTCCTTTTCAAATACGATGAATGGGGTAGAATCGTTGTCAAAATCAGTGGTAGAGATCCAGGCAAAAACGTATGGCATCCACTATTCGATGCGAATGGTGATGTGAACAAAGGATTACCCAAAACAATTACAAAAGAGCTAGGTCCAAGCGCGGAAGAAATTGTGGAAGCCAATGATGGTGAGATAACCAAGAGAAAAGGGTTAGTTAGTGAATTGAAGGAGAAGGTAAGATTCCATCGAGAAAAGCCATTGAAAACCCCGGAAGAAGTAAGTCAAATAGAGACCATCGAGGGACAAATTGCTGAACAAGAGCAAGAGATAGCTAACTTGGAAGTGGAGAATGAGCAAATCCAGGAGCGAATGTCATTGCGAGACCGGGTGAAAGCGATCTTCAAGAAATATGGTTTCACGGTATTTGCCGTTGTGAGCGCCGTTGGTGTGGTCATTGGCGTTATCGTGTCTAATCTTTCCAAGGGCCTATCCAGATTGGGCAAAGGTGTGGGTGACGGGCTGAAGAACATCGGTAAGAAACTTGGTGAGTTATTGCCCGGTATGGTGGGGGCGATCGTGAGTTTCCTGTTCAAGACCGCTGGGGAGGCCATTTCATTCCTGGGTAAGAACGCTTGGCTGTTGATCCTCGCTGTTGTAGTGTACTTTGTAGACGAATTAAAAAAGAGGCGTCGTTGATGTAAATGTTGAGCGTTACCATGTACGAGTCTGAAACCAGGGTGTACTTAGACCCTCCCCTGGACAAGGTTCGGGAGATACAACTTCTGGGTTGTAGTATACCCAAACGATTGGTGAATTTCAAGGATCGCCAAGGCATACTCAATGAGGAAAATCGACCCCTCATAATAATCCAGCCCGGTACATACTCTCTGCGTGGTATACACGCGATATTCCTCAATGATACGGATAAGGCCAAGCTATCGATCATTGAGACTGACACTGTCGACTATTTGTACTCCAACAAGAACTCCAACATCAAACTTACGAGAGGACTGCAAGTTGCTCTGGGTTTACCCGAAGTCATAACGCCTGGCAAGTTGTACCCCACCAATCTCCAGATCAAGGAGCCCCTGAGACTTTTGTGCAGTCTAGTGAATAACCAGTCATCCTACATGAACAATACTCGATTTACAGGCCCTGTGAAGATCTCACCCTCACAACTCCTTGCAAACATACCATCACAGGATTATCCAGTCATTCCCATTCACAAATCCAAAACCCCCGTAAATCACTTCGATCTGAGCATCCTCGACATTGAATGGAACAAACTTAATCTGAATGGGTCTCCAATCACCTTCAGTTTGCGTTTCAGATAACATTTAAAAGTACGTGAGAACTGTAACCAAAGATGGGTAAGTACAAAGGAATCTACCCCAACTTGCCTGCGACGGCGCCTCCTCCTGATGGCGATACTTCCAGATTGCAACAATGTTGCGATGCTTTGAACAAGCTAAAGTCTGAATTAAACCACTACGAGACAGCACTCAAAAAATACAACCGATCCAAGGGCACACTCATGAATGTAAGCTCGACCTGTGGTATAATGTCTTGCATTTTGGCGGCTGGTGGATTGGGCACATCGCTTAGTGGTGTCGGAATCCTCGCATCTGTGCCATTGGGTGTGGTAAGTGGCGTATTTGTGTGTGCATCCATAGCTTTGCAACAAATATCCAAGAGACTGTCCCAGAAAGCTGTGAAGCATCAAAACACAATCACACTGGCCAGATCCAAGATAAACACCATTGAAGACCTGGTGTCCAAAGCCCTTCGTGACAATACGATCTCTGACTCAGAATTCTCGTTGATCATGGAAGAACTCGAGAAATTCGAAAAGCTCAAGGCTGAGATACGGGCCAAGGCTCAAAAAATGTGAGTGGAGAGGACCCATTGGTGTTGAGGCAGAGAGTTCGCGAAGAAATCCTCAAAGAACTAAAAGGAGGACTATAACTTTAGTTTACGAGCAACACGTCTACTAGATCAAATAGAGTTAAAAGGTTGATATACTAGCAACATAACCATGACCCAAAAATATTTCAGTAACAAAAACGCTGAATTTTTAGTGGACAAGCTATTTTTTACCCCAGAAGACAACTGGTTCAAAAAATCGGCTGATGGCAAGCTCAATGACGACGAGAAAGAACTGGTCAAGAATTTAAAACTTATCAAGGACACACTCTTAGCTTCTTACCAACCATATTTCCGTGTGGATCCATCGAAAATTAGACATAATATGATCCATGATGTGTACAAGTATTTCAATGAATAGGGTCATGCCAGATTAATGGCTTAAAAGTTTGAACCCTTCTACCCAAATTCTGGATAGAAGATAGGCTTACTCGATGACTTCAGAAATAGGTATCCAAAGGCTGACCTTGGCCAATTCAAATTTGTGAACGATCAATATGGGGGTTACATTAGATGGAAACATAACGGCATGACAGTCATGTCCTATGATGACCCCACTGGTAAGACATGGACTGATGGGATGCGACCAGGTTTGAAATTACTACTCTGGATCGATCTTGGATTGACTGATGACGATACACTGAACTCTTTCCCACCAAGCCTAACCATGACCAAACGATACTACCCGATACCCGCCGTTAATTTTGACGAACCCACAAGTAACACCACAAACATGCTGACGTCATTGGACATATACGTGTCAAACACCAAAAAATTCACCGCTAAGATGCGTAACATATTTACCTCCCAAGTTGTAACTTTCAAGTTTGGTAAGCAAAGTCGAAAGTGGTTGAACGCGCCCGACATGAACTACTGGCCTCAACAACTAAACTTTGCAGTGTGGTGTGCGACCTCTGGCTGTGGTGTCAGCCCCTTTGAAAGTTTGAACTACCCCAAAGTGGTGGCTGGCTTTGTAAAGTTTCACGTGTATTTCACCATAAGGCGAATACTGTACGAATTGAATGTGCCTTTGCCTGATGAACAACCATTTGCCATAGCTAACAACCCTTACAGTAAGGTTGCTTACCAAAGATTATGCGCTGAATTCGGCATCAGTAATGGTTCTGATTTCAGATGGAAAGGCGGGCGAAACCATGGTCTTGGTGACATATTCCTTGACTATGGTGCTGGTTACCAAGGAAGAGGTGGGGGATTTCAAAATGTACATTTGATTCGAAACTATGATGAAGACGCAAACCAATGGCCTGGTGATGGTGGTGAATTCTCAGGTGATGGTGGTAAGAAAGAAAAAGGTAACCTCATCTCATTCATTCGCAATGATGACTTTGCTGAGTACAAGTATGCTTGGTTCATTCCAACGAGTGGTTATGGGCTCACCAAGGCTGGGCTCGGCAGACTGAATCGATCTGCTGAGGCCTTCGTTTACTGTGTGCTGGGATCGCAAGTCAATACGCGAAACTCGATTGTGGGCACGGGTGGTGGGGCAATTGAGACACAACAAGAGTTCTTGGCTCTGTTTGAAAGCAGTGTGATTGAGAACGACATATCAAGTTCAGTACAAAGGTACCAACTCGCAACTCAGGAAGCGAATTTGAGATTGGATCTGGCAATCGCACCTGGAGTTTGGCTAATGCCCAGTAACATGATCATAAACACGGAGAGTGTGGTTGGGTACAACAACAACCTAATGAAGGCCACGGGTGACATGAAGTTCGGAGTCAACTCAAATGTAAACCTCGAGACCAAGACTGTAGGGATAAGCCATAACTTGGGCTCTTCGAAAGTTATGTTACCACATGCAGCTACCAGAACCGAAACTGTACAGGTGAAAACACCAATCATGGATGTTAAACCTGAAATCAAAGGGCCTGAAAACACACAACATGAATATAATTTGTTTGCATTGATAATCGTAGTTGGTGGATTGGGTTGGGCTTTGTTTCGTTGATGGACTCGATATGATTTTTGTAACGTGGTTCGCGTTACAAAAAGGCACACCATATTACTGTGACTTCATAAGATCGAGGCAATCTTTACAACGATCTTTACGTTTGTGATGAACGCATATGCCCTTTCCCCCACAGTCTTTACATCTGTACCTAGTTCTACCATGAGAACATACTTGGGAACCCTTACAATCTTTGCAAGAGTACTTTACTCTACCATGAGTACATATGCCCTTACCACCACATTCTTTGCAACATGCTTTCTGTCTTAGATGAGGGCATATTTGTGATCCCATACAATCCTTACACTGAACCTCACGCCTGCCATGGTTACATTTTCCACCACTAGTAACCTCTTCCATCCCCAGCGCCTCCAGTAGCTCTCCCCGGCGCATCTTGTAATATTTGGCTATCTTGCGATCCTTGGCAATGGCGCGGAGCTCTTTGACGGTTTGACGTTGATTGGGCATGATGAGTGCTTGGATGTACAGTTTCATTCCTTTAAGACGATTTTTGATCGCATTTTGGATCCTGCACGCGTGCTGGATTTTTTGTGTTTTTGGTCTTGAAGTGCTGCGCCAGAACCCGCCTTTTGCATCTACTCAGGGTGATTTAGTGGCAAAATTAAACTCCAATTCTACATAAGGGGCCATTCTTCAAATAGCCCCAAAATCAGATTTTGAGCTCTAGAGATGTTATATTTCAACATTTCATATATGTTCAATAAGGTTTTTGAGCGAGCGGCTCAGATTTAGTCGACCAATTTGCTACATTTCATTAAATTTGCTCCGTGATGCGGTGATGCGATAGTTCAGTTGATCCCGATCATGTTACTTTATCACGTAAACAAAGTCACCGATGAGCCAGGAATGGGACAACAGGAATTATTTTTGACCATATTTGTTCAAAGTCAGGCTTACCTTGATTAAGAGTTGGGTTTCCGATCAAAAATTTGCTTCTGGGATGCACTTGTTTTGTCTTTCAAACTCCGTTACGCACGACCTAAGCTACCGGTCGTTGTCCATTCAAAACACCGGGAAAACAATGAAGATAGCCCAGAAAATACAGCAGGAACGTATCCCAGCAGCTTAAGAATAATTATTGTTACTTTTGACACAGTCTAGGTTTTAAATGTCCTCGAAATACAAGCCAAATCAACAGGCTCTTTGACAGCTAGGCAACGTGAAATCAAAGAGGTTAACGCACGCCGTTGACTGTGTTGCGTGACATCACGCCACTAATTGCGTCCCGAATCCTGTCTAAAATAATATATTTATATCCTGAAAAATTGAAACTTTGAAAGGATGCATCCATTTTTTTTTAAATAGCACAATTCGCGGTCTGAAACAAGTCTCAAAGAGACAGAAGGCGGGACATGCTTCACATAACTAAAACGCCGGTTGCGTCCTAGATCTCTCTCTTAGGGTTTCAGGACTTTACAAAATTAGTCAAGGACGGACAGCAAAGTAACGAGTAAAAACAAAGCTCTCCACGAAACGTTGTTGCTGCTTATCATATTTCTTTAGATTGTCTTGTCTAACTTGCTGATTTAGTCGATTTTCCTATTGCTGTTTTTCACTTGTCACGTGACATTTGAATTTCCCCCTAATGTTTACACAAATCTTAATCAGGCCCCATAGTTATAGTGATAAAACGACCAGGCCAGGGTCAGGTCCACTTCGCTGTCAAAACAGCGAAGTAAAGTATTTCCATTTAGAGAGTGGCGACACAAAAAGTATTTCCATTTAGAGAGTGGCACCGCTGTCTACTAATACAAACATGCTTTCAGCCAAAGAGTTACGCGCTTTGGCAACATGATACCAGATCCCGGGAAGGTCGAGGTTGAGGACAAAGGCTCAACTTCGTTGTGCGCTATTGGTGGTTCCCGGTGCACGCGAGGAGATAGAACTCGATGATATACGGGCAAATTTCTATTTCTCTTTACCGTCGCGCGATATCGCCCTTGTGTGGCTCAGCGGCGACGCCCGTCTGAGGGGGCAGCTCTGTGACGGAAGTTTCTACTCCGTCGACGCACAATTGAGGCAGGATTTAAACAAAACATCTCTAGAGCTCAAAATCTGATTTTGGGGCTATTTGAAGAATGGCCCCTTATGTAGAATTGGAGTTTAATTTTGCCACTAAATCACCCTGTTGTCAAGCACCTACTAAACAAAGCTCTTGAACCTTGTCACGAAATCCGTATTTAATCCGGAAATGTTTCTTAGATTACTGTCAGCTATTTGATTTTGCTAAATTAAGTATAAAATCGTCGGTAAAAAGTATATTCGGCCGTCGCGAGGCAATTTTTTAGACCAATAAATTTCGCGGTAAATTGAGGCGTCAAACCATCGAAATCGAAAATCTCGATTTTCTCACAAAATTCGATCTAACTCAAAAAATAAACCCCAGAACCTTCTTAATCTCACTAAAATCTTCCTTTAGACTCAAAATAAGGGTAGGTTAGGTTTTGAGTTGTGGCCGCGATTTATCGATTTTGCTCGATTTTTGTGTGCATTTACTCTTAAGTGTTTTTTATAGTGCGTTTAAAATAACCCGGTTATGGATCATTTTAAACTATGATGGAATTGGTTGTTATATGTTATTCATGGCTTCAGTATTTTTCATATGCTTTTTTGTCTTAAGATGACTCCATTTCCAAGCTAAGGAGTAGTAATAGTGGGGTCAGTTAAATGCCGTTTTTCTATATAAGCCGTTTTTCAGAGTGGAAAGGCTCAAACCATTTAAACCCCTCTAGAAGCCGTTTTTCAGGGCGGAAAGGCTCCCAAGGTAATCAAATACGAATTGGTGTGGGAACTGTTTTGGGGAAAAAGGAAAATTTCCAATTGACAGAAAATGGCCCGAAGATTTCCGAAGATTTCCGAGGATGGCCCGAAGATTTCCCTATGGTCCGAGCATTTGCCGAAAGTTAATTAGGTACAAGTAATTAGACAAATATGCATACTAGGTATCGAGGCAACAAACAGCTGCGATCTTCCATTTAGAGAGTGGCACCGTGAGTGGCGACACAAAAAGTATTTCCATTTAGAGAGTGGAGACACAAAAAGTATTTCCAATTAGAGAGTGGCGACACAAAAAGTATTTCCATTTAGAGAGTGGCGACACAAAAAGTATTTCCATTTAGAGAGTGGAGACACAAAAAGTATTTCCAATTAGAGAGTGGCGACACAAAAAGTATTTCCATTTAGAGAGTGGAGACACAAAAAGTATTTCCATTTAGAGAGTGGCGACACAAAAAGTATTTCCATTTAGAGAGTTGCGACACAAAAAGTATTTCCATTTAGAGAGTGGCGACACAAAAAGTATTTCCATTTAGAGAGTGGCGACAAAAAAAGTATTTCCATTTAGAGAGTGGCGACACAAAAAGTATTTCTATTTAGAGAGTGGAGACACAAAAAGTATTTCCATTTAGAGAGTGGCGACACAAAAAGTATTTCCATTTAGAGAGTGGAGACACAAAAAGTATTTCCAATTAGAGAGTGGCGACACAAAAAGTATTTCCATTTAGAGAGTGGCGACACAAAAAGTATTTCCATTTAGAGAGTGGGGACACAAAAAGTATTTCCATTTAGAGAGTGGCGACACAAAAAGTATTTCCATTTAGAGAGTGGCACCGCTGTCTACTAATACAAACATGCTTTCAGCCAAAGAGTTACGCGCTTTGGCAACATGATACCAGATCCCGGGAAGGTCGAGGTTGAGGACAAAGGCTCAACTTCGTTGTGCGCTATTGGTGGTTCCCGGTGCACGCGAGGAGATAGAACTCGATGATATACGGGCAAATTTCTATTTCTCTTTACCGTCGCGCGATATCGCCCTTGTGTGGCTCAGCGGCGACGCCCGTCTGAGGGGGCAGCTCTGTGACGGAAGTTTCTACTCCGTCGACGCACAATTGAGGCAGGATTTAGAGCAACGTGGCATCGTGCGCGCGTTAGACCTACTTCTTGACGAGGAGGTAGCGAGGCGCCAATTTAACGACGTAATGCGGCATAGCCATTATCACTATTATACGACCCATCGCGTGCCAGAAGCGCGTCTTATCTTCCGCGAGTGTAAGCTCGCTCATAACCGCGGGGTGGAGAAGTTCAACATCGCTGAGGAAACGATACAGACCGCTTTCGAGAACCTCGTCGCAGACGCATTCCATAAGTTCGAAAAAGACCCCGATCCCCCCGCGGAATTCGAGTTTGGCGCACCCGAGTTCGGGGCTACTATGACTTGGCTGAGCTCGTTGTGGGCCGACTAGGCAGTTGCCCCCGCATCCCCTCTTTTTTTTTCGGGCACACAAAAGGTACTTCCATTTAGAGAGTGGCAACCAATTGGTATTTCCATTTAGAGAGTGGCACACAAAAGGTACTTCCAATTAGAGAGTGGCACACAAAAGGTACTTCCAATTAGAGAGTGACACACAAAAGGTATTTCCAATTAGAGAGTGGCACACAAAAGGTACTTCCATAAACATGTCCACCGTCAAAGAGTTACGCTCTTTGGCACGACGCTATCAAATCCCTGGAAGGTCTACGATGCGCAAAGAGGAACTTCGCCGCGCTCTTTTAGCCTTTCCCAACGCGCGTGAAGAGCTTCGCCGTGATGAGATGCGTGCGAACTTCGACCTCACATCCCACCAGATTGCGCTGGTGTGGACTAGCGGTGACGAAGATTTTCGCCGGCAGATTTGCGACGGCAGCTTCTACGCCGTCGACGTCCAGCTAAAGCGGTATTTCCGGGCCCGCGGGGTTATGGCTCGTTTGGCTAGACTCCTTGACGAGAGTCGAGACGGCGGTCGCTTTAAGTTCGCCATGAAGCATATTGGGTATTTCTATTATACAATTTTCAAATCATCAGAGGCGTTACTAATTTATCGCGAGTGTAAGCTCGCCCACAATCGCTGGCTGGAAAATAGGGGCGGCAAATTTCTCCCGCGTGACGAAACACGACCGCATTTCTTCGACTTGTTGAGCGACGCTTTCGTCCGTTTTGAAAAGCCGGTCGATGACGCCGTCGACGAGTTTGGTGCGCCTAAATTCGGGGCCACCATGAAGTGGCTGAGCTCGTTGTGGCTCGACTAACCCGACTAGGCAGTTACCCAGCATCCCCTCTTTTTTCGGTCAGACAATTAGAGAGTAGCAACCAATAGGCCATCAACATGGATGCAATGGTTGTTGAAAGCTTGGAAAAGGAAAAATATTTTTCTACTTTCTTGAAGCAGTTAAAACACTTAGCGGCCTCTTTCTTAGAAGACCCTCCAGCCTCTCCAGGACCCAACCCAAAAAGCATCGAGGGTTTGCTAGAAGTCAACCCCTCACTTTGCAAGCGTGTGGTCTCAGGTGAGTTTGATCATCTTACATGGAACTTTCCAACCGAGAGGCGAAACGAGGGGTATAGGCCAAGACCAAGATCAAAAAGTAAAAGGCCGGCGTTGAAGAAATTGTTGATGAAAGAGTTCGGTCTGGATTTACTCGAAAGAAAATCGATAATAAACCTGATCAATCGCCTTGTGGACAACTTGGGTCTTGTCTCAGACTGCCGACGGCTTCCCAAGATGATATGGCTGCTGAAAGTTATCTTCGAACTCCGAGAGGATCCCGAAAGAGCAGCCATGTGTGACATCTCAAACATTCGCCAGACGACTCTTCGAAAATACGAGGCTCTATGGTCTAAGCTGAAGGAATGGATGAGTCATCGTTCAAAGTGTAAATAAAAACCTCCACGCTCGATCGTCACACTCAAGTGAGTTTTTTGCGCATCTCTGCGACCAGTTCGCCGCGAATCTCGGTCCGCAGCTTTGCCATATCGAGGCCCTTGCTTTTTGACAAAGCTTTCTGCCTAATCCCGCGCTTGAGTGTTTCATATTTTTCAACCTCGGCTAGAATGAGTTGAAACTCCGTAGCGCTGATCTGGTTATCCTGCAAGGCTTTCGAGATCAAGTCATTGATGGTACAGCGATCCGTTTGCCGACCCAATGGAACCCCGACGACAATCCCAAGGCCGGTCAAAGAGGCGGCTAGGCCCGAAGCTGAAAGTATAACGCTAAGACTCCCAGTGGTCAAAGCTACCGCTTTTAGAATTGCCCGAGAGCGGGTATATTTTTTCCGAAGCCCCTCATAGTGGGCGATACTGCTCTTAAGGGTGGTCTGAATGTCACAAATCTTTTGAAGCCGAAACGACTGCCCCCCATCATCGCTTGGTGCGGTGGGAATTTTTGGGTACAAACAATCAGATTCCATGCCCTATATACAGAGCTCCAATAAAACTTCTACCTTGGTCGTCGGCACCGTCCAAACTCGAAAGAGATTTCTTTTTGTGGGGTCGAGGGGGTGATATAAGGGCCGCAAATGCCACACCGAAGGGCCTTGAAGCTTCAAAGGCTCGACCCGCGTCAGCAGATAGGAGGGCTGGCCCCCCTCATACGACTTGTTGGGGTCCACCAAATCGCAGTAGATTGAAACAGACGGCGGGCCCCATTTTACAGGAACGTGAATCAGATCGCGCGGGGCTTCGGATATCCCAAACAGGCGGGCTAGATTTATTTCTAGGATCACCTGTTCTTTCGAGAAGAAATACACCCCAGTAGCGGTTATCCGAAGTTCACAAGTGCCAGCGGGGACATCCGTTCCATGCCCATAGACAATAGCCTGCTGGAGACAGTGGAGGTTATACTCGCCTTTCGGAATGGTGACCAGAACGGGTCCTTGTGCTTTCCTGATCGTGTATAAGTCGGCGGTTCCTTCGCGAATGCGAGCCAGTTGCAATGGGTCGAGCTTGAAGCGATATATATAAGCTGTTCTAAGTACTGTGATCGTTATTTCGGGAATCTTCACGGTTCAAGCTGCGACACTCGAGAGCTCGCCACTGACCGGAGGGTGAAGTTCATTCACACCCTCGCTTGCCGCTATGCTGAGGGACATTTTATTTACCTGCGTATATTTACAATGGATCAAATAGCTCTTTGGGGTGTCGTCAAAACCATACAAAAAACTAAGAGCAATTTCCCCGATGCCCTCCTTCTCCGCACCGGAGCAACCTACCCCGTGCCTGCCTTCCCGTTCTCTGAAATCTCTGATAACGCACCGATCGCACCGCTGCTTCGAGAGCTCGAGATATTTGTTGACCCCAAAATCTCTTTCAAAGCAGGAGTCCGAGACTTCTGGAAGGAAACGACCATTACACATCGCTCGGCAAAGGAGGCTCACCAATGGCTTTCTTCTCCAACGTACGAATATTGGCCTCAACAGCTGAACTTCGCCACATGATGTGCAACTTCGGGGTGTGGAGTGTCCATTACCGACCAGGGCAAAAAAACCTTCCCGCCTATAGTTCAGGGGCTGCTTCGCTTCCACGTATACTTTACCGTCCGCCGGATCCTATACGAGCTCGGATGCCCCCTCCCCGGAGACAAGGTGTTCGAAAGAACAAACAACCCATACCGCAAGTCCGCCTTTGAAAGCCTCTGCATCGAATTCGGACTGCCTAGAGCCCTGGACTTTCGCTGGAAGGGCGGTCGAAACCACGGCCTTGGAGACGTGTTTATAACATACCCAAGCGAGGGACCAAGGAACTTGCACGTTATTCGTTACTATGACACCGAGGCCAACACATGGCCCGATAGCTTGAATCTCGTCTCAGATGAGGGAGGGAAAAAGAATCAAGGTGATCTGTTGGCCTTTATCCGTAACGATGCCCATGGCGGGGCGCAATACAGCTGGTTTTTACCAAAAAAGGGTGAAGGACTGACGGAGGCGGGCAGGGGTCGTCTCAATCGTAGTATCGAGGCTTTAGTATATTGTGTTCTTGGCTCGCAAGTCAAAACCCGGTCCACTATCGTGGGGGCGAGCGGCAGTGCCGTTGAGACTCGCCAAACGTTCAGACAACTTCTAGAGGAGACAGTCGTAGTGAATGATATCGCCGCGGGAATCCAGAACTATCAAAGGGCCTTATCTGACGCCCGGGCGCAGCTGAATCTGGATGTTGCCCCAGGGCTCTGGTTGCTCCCCAGCCGCCTTGCTATTAATTCAAACAGCGTGATCGGTTACAACAACGAGCTCTAGAAAGCGACCAGCGATATGACTTTCGGGGTCAATCCGCATGTGATCGAGCGGACACAACGCCGCACACCCGTTGCGGCGAAAATAAAAGCCCCAGTCCCCCTTGTGCCGAAAACAACGCCGAAAACAACGCCGAAAACAAAAGCCCCAATCCCCATTGCGCCGTCCGCGCATGAGCGAAATCTAGCTGCAATAACTGTTGTGGCCGCAGGGGCGACTTGGTGGTTGTTTAGGTAGACTTCGTCTTGTAGCGCTCAACGAGAAAGACGACCACGGCTACGACCAAGAGCCAGGCGTTTTTGGCTAAGAAACCAACAACTTCTCCAGCTGTGCGGAAGAGGAACGAGACAATTGCGCCTATGGCCCCAGGAAGGAGGTCCCCGATCTTTTTTCCGATGGTCTTCAGTCCCCTGCCTAACCCCCGCGCTACGCCGGCGAGCCCCCGCTGTAAAGCCCCCAAGATAACCCCAATGACCGTCCCAGCCGCTACGAGAACCCCTAGGACAGTGAAACCGTACTTCTTGAAAATGGCTTTTACGCGATCCCGCAGGGACATTCGCTCCTCGATGGCTTCGCTTTGCCGCTCTAGCTCTCCAATCTGTTCCTCGCGCGCCGCAATCCGCGTCTCCTCGGCATGCCTATCTTCCGGTCTAGCATCGGGAGCGTCTCTTATCTCCTCGTCCTGTCGGTATTGCTGCTCGAGCTCCTGGGTTTTTCTTTTAATCGCTTCAATGATCTGGGCCGTGGATGGCCCGAGACGTTCTTTCAATTCTTTAGCGAAGTTCTTCGTTAAACTACCATCCAAGTTTTTCAGTGGTCGCCACGTCGCGTTTTCGTCCAACCCATCACGAATCATAGTTCGACCATCGCGCACACCAAACTCGACTCCGCCAACGAAGGGAAACTCGCTCTCCAATTCAAACTTCGCGAGTTCCAGCATTTTTTTTCTGATTGGCCTCCCAGTAACAGGGTTGGTCACCATCTCCGTTTCTCCCCCCTTCAACAACCTTGTATCGGTTGGCTCCCCAGTAACAGGGTTGACCGACAACGACGTTTCTGCTGTGGCAGGCTCACGTGGACGTGCCCCTCGTGGTGGGCCTCGCGACCTTAAGGCATACATCCCGATTTGCTCAATGCCTTCGACCCCACCTTGCAACGAGGGAAATGGGGTACTAGTTTCTACCACTTCAGCGCCACCGGGCTAATCAGGGTCGTCATCAGGGGGTATCAAAGGGGTCATCTCATCAGGGTTGATATCCATTTTTGTTTCTACCTATACATACAAGACAAGTAAAATGGCGTACATCTCCAAGAAGCTTGACCCAAGGGAGGAGCCGCGCACTCTCATGGCCGCAAAAGGAAAACGCGTAACCCACCGCCTAACCTTTAACCCGAACTCGGCGAACCCCAAAGAGAACCTTTACGTTGACATTCCCAGGCTTCCAGTCGACACCGTCCTAGTCCCAGACACCCTAGCCCTTGCGGCCGAGGTGGAGCTAGGTGGAACGTCGAAGCACGCCAACAACCGCGTCGTCGACAACCTGGGGCGCTGCTTGATTCGGAGACGGGTCGTCAAGATGGGCGATAAAACCCTAGAGGACCTGGAGCGGGCCGACCTTATTGGAGCGTTCTCCGACCTATGGCTGCCCACCGCAGAGCGTGCTAAACGTATCGAGCAAGGGATCCAGACAAGCGAGGTCAACAAAATCCGCTCAGAGGCCGGACACAAGGGCGATTTGGTGGGGGACCTGGCGATTGCCGCGGCCTTCCCAAAGTATCGGCTCCCACTCAATCTCGAGCTCCTTCGCACCCACGGTGCTCTCCATACGGCGAGTCTTCCCCCGATTCGGTTAGAGCTCACACTCGCCGCCCCCGAAGATGTCGTTAAAAGCTCGGATCCGAACAAGGTTGGCACCTACGCGCTCAAAAACATCGAATTGGTGTATCAAGTGATTGAGTCGCCCATTGTGGCGCAGCACGTCCCGGCCGTGGTTCTTTACAACCACATCTCCCACCACAAAACGCTGACGTTCACGAAGGCCACCGCGGGCATTCTCACGGACAACATCCCCGTGCAACTCAAAAGCTTTGTGGGTGTCCTGTTCCTGTTCGTCGACCCACACCAAGTGGGGGCCCGAGACAGCGAATCCTTCCCGAACCCCGGCGTGACAAAAGTTGAGTTCGACTTAAACGGCGTCCCCAACACGCTGTATCCCAGCGGTATGCTCCCCGTAGATATTTGGGAGACCGTTCGAGCCGGTGCAGAATGGTTGTTGCACCCCCCAGCTAACACCCCGATGGTTCAGCCTACGGGGTTCTTCCATAACAAATACGGGATCTTCATCGATCTCCGCACGGCACGCGACCATCTCGTGCACGGCGACGAACAAGCAGCCCTCGGGCCTGGTAAAAATCTTCAGTTCCGAATCTATCGAAAGCCAGGCGGCGGCGGTGTAGGCAACTGCCATGTCTTCCTCCTAGGCGACGCAGCATTCGACCTTGGTAGCCAAGTCGCCTACTATTAATATCGCTCCCCTATATAGGCCAGATGGACTTTCTCACCGATTTGATACCCGGCCACCTGCTTATCGTCGGCCCAACGGCGTCCGGCAAGTCGAGACTGGTCATCGAAGCTCTCCGCGGGCCTTTTCGTTGGAAATTCCACGTCGTGTGCTTGATTTGCCCGACATACGCTCATAACAAAACATATCGGGGATTTGCCCACAAAGATCCCGGCTTCGTAGCCCTGGCACCAGGGAGCTCGGGTTGTGAAATTGAGAAGTGTCTTCGGCTGTGCACCGTGGTCTTCGAAGGTCGTGGCCAGGTGTTGCTTATTTTGGACGACTGCGCCGCCAGTGAAGACGTAAAAGGACATCTTAACGCTTTGATTGAGCTGGGTTTCTCTTGCAGGCATAAGACTTTTTCAGTATGGCTTTTGACACAACAGTACACGAGCGTGGCAAAAGCCTTCAGGGAGAATGTGGCAGCGACGATGACGTTTTACAGCCCGAGCAAGCTCGATGGGAAAATTCTTTGGCAGAACTACGGGATGGGTCATCCCAAGGAGGAGCGACAACAAATGCTATCCACGCTCAAGGAGCATCCGTACGCCAGACTTTGCTTCCGTCTCCGCCATCCATTCGAAATCGCGTTGGAAATCCCAGCCCCCAGCAAGAACATATTGTTTCGGCAGATATATAGTCATGGATGACAACGTGCTGGATGAAATTCTCCGCGAGGAAGGAATCGAAGGGATCACCGAAAGCCAGCCGTAGACGACCGGGAGGCACTGGCTATTCTCGCGGCCGCAGGCAACACCAAGGAGTACTTGGGGAAGGAGCTGTTGCTGGGGGACGTCCACAAGCTCTCGAGCAAGGAGGTTGCTTCGCTCCATCTTCGATACCAGACGACCCTCAGAAAGCAGGTCGAGCGCAGTCTCTCTGGTGGATTCTTAAAGGTCGCGTGCAAGGTGTGACACGTGTGCTGGAAGCAGTGGGGAAGCGGCTGGATTCCGAACAGGCGCTGTTAACAGACCTTCAGCAGGATGCTCTTTTCCGACATGAGTTGAGCTATGGAGCGGGCTGGATCGCAGTCCGCGGAGGCCGATTGGTGGCGCTAGTGGCTGCTCTGGCACATGTAGGTAGCCACACAGAAGACGCAAGCGCGCCTGTGGACAACTTTGTGGATCGCTAGGCACTCGCTAGAAATTTTTTGCTGGCTGTTTATATAGCTACCCTGATGGAAGAAGAAGATCGTATTACAGTGCCGCAGCAGAAGGATCCTAAGAAGGTCGCGGCTGGCCGGGCCCTCGCGGCTAGGAATAAAGCAGCTCAGGAGGCCCTGGCTCGAGAGCAGGCCCGCGAGAGCGAGCGCGACGAACCACACCGAGCTGCGAGTGGGTGGATCAACTGGGGCCTCCTGATTGCCGCAGGGAGCCTCTTGGTCAGTCTTTATAGTCTTTATCTCAAGCACAGGGAGCCGCAGCAGCAGCCAAAGCGTACTCAGCCACCACCCGAGCCGAAGCCGACCGCTCGCGAAATTATGGAATAGATTTTTGTAAAGTATAAGCTCTTTTCATGGACAACAAAGTCGTAAACACTGTTGTCGAAGCGGCACCTCTGACAGGCATTGCTGCAGGTACTGGTTGGGTGGGGAAAAAAGTTCTTAAAACGCCTATGACCTCAGATCCTTCCGCATCTATTGAAAACTGCGCGAAGTGGGTTGCAGTTCTCACGGGAGCCGTCGCCGGCAGACAATATTTAGTCGATAAAAAGATATGGCCACAATAGCGTTGATGCTGGGCGGGGCTATCCTGAACACTACGGCCTTCGTAGGTGGGTCGTATCTCTCTCGGGCAATATCTGGAAAGGGCCCCGATGCAATGGCGGCTGAGCGGAAGCGCCATGAGAAAGCGTTGGAAAAGTACCAGGCCGACTGGGCTGCATTTCAAAAACGCCGCGAGAAACTGGCTGATTGGGAAGCAGAGCAGGAACGTTTGCGCAATCGCGCTGACCAAGACACAGCCGCAACGAACCGCGCCCTAGATCTGTACGCCCAAACCCATGACTACGACGCCCCGCAATGGAGCGATTATTACGGTCCTTCGAGTTCCCAGCGAACGGGTGAACTAGCCTATGTAGGTGGTGGGATGCTCGCCATTGGGTATGCTGCTAGCCAATGGTTGTGAAAAACTGGGACTTTTTTCGGCGGTTTTGCTATAGAACAATGGAAAAGAAGCTGTCTGACATCTACTACAGCCCCCAGGGTTATTGGAAGGGGTTCGCCGCGTCGAAGAAGTTGGCGGGCGCGGCTGGCGCCTCTGAAGATACCGCCCGGGCGTGGCTAGAAAAACAGGCGATCTGGCAGATCTACCTGCCGCCCCCACAACATATACCAAGGCCGAGGTTCAATGTCTCAACACCAAACGAGGTTCATCAGGCCGATCTTCTATTTCTACCCCATGATGGACCTGGGCGAGGGCGGAAGCTTTACAAGTACGCGCTCACTGTGGTCGATGTTGCCTCGCGCTAAAAGGAGGCTGAGCCTTTGGCTTCCAAGGAAGCGAGAGAAGTCGCGGGGGCGTTCGCCCAAGCTACTTCAAGTCGACCCAGGAAAAGACTTCATGGGTGCTGTGACTCCGCTACTAGCTAGCCACAATACCGAAGTTCGGCGCGGCCGCGTGGATATCCACCGAGACCAAGCGATCGTTGAGAGGTTCAACAGGACTCTAGCCGAGCGGTTGTTCGGGTACCAGTACGCCCAGAAGATGCTTCTTCTCGAAGGAGAAAGATCGGTTGAATGGGTAGTTCGGCTGCCTGCGGTTGTCGCGGCCTTGAACAGCGAATCGACGCGTCTCATTGGCAAAAAGCCACAGAATGCCATCGAGGCCAAATCGGTGACACAAAAACCCTCCTCTGTTGTTGGACCTGGGAGAGCGGTTGGTTTGAATGAGGGGAGACTTTCCTCTGACGCCGACTTACGATATTTATACCAGCCTGGTGAACAGGAGGGTGGGCGAAGGCGTGCAACGGACCCAATTTGGAGTCTCGAGGTGTATGAACAAGCTCGCGCTGTCATTCGACCAGGCGAGCCTTTGGTCTACTATCTCAAGAGGGGCCCCGAACGAGGCTTTGTCCGCGAGGAGCTGCAGGTAGTGCCGTGGAATACCGAATTACCCCCTGAAGGTGTATTCAAGGGGTTCGGTGTGAATCCCATCGGGTAACACCACTCTCTTGTCATAATACGCGCTCAGCCCTAATTTCCCCTGGTGGTACGTTGTCACCTTCCCGTCGACCATTCGGAAGCCCCGGTTTTCTGCCCGGTCGAGCGCTCCATCGAGGGTTGCTTTGTAGCGACCCAAGGTCAAGTCGTTGTATTTCTTGGACATCCCCTTTGCTGAGTGTTTACTTTTAAAATAGTCATCAACGTAGTACGCCTTGCTGCATAGAGCTATCGCCCGGGTGCCCTCGAACTCGAGCTTGAACAGGCCCGGCGTCCGTCCGCTCCATTTATCCCACGTCAGCCATTGTCTTTTGCAGACCTCGAATTCTCCGCGAAGCTCGGGGCGGACGACGTCTTCCAGGCGGGTGCCCGCGATTCCCATGTAGAGGCTGTCCGTGTCCATCTGGATCAGCTCGAAGGATCTTCTATCCACGAAGTAATCCAGGAAGTCGTAGTAGAACTCGAGCATCCGTAGTTTGGCCAGCTGATAGACTGTGATCCCGATTTGGAAAGGGCGGGTGATTTCGATCTTCTGCTTCCTCTTGTGGATCTCATAGGCTTCACCGATTTCGTTGAGGTCCTCGAACCAGGAAGAGCGGAGAGCACGATCGATCACCGCTTCGTCTGTCGTGAAGGAAACCTCCGTCTGGTGCTCCAGCGCTTCAATGAATTTCCCGTAGCAGCTGTTGCCGAGCAGTTTGAAGAGATCGGCTAGGAGGGCTTTCTCTTTTGCCACATCGCCTTGTCGTCGGGCCTCTGTTACTTGCTCGACGAACCATCCGAAGATCTTTCGGGGTTGGTAGTCGATCGTTCGGTAGACCGCGGTCAAGACAAGCCCGTGGTCAATGTACCAGCGAAGCAGCGGGGCGTACAACAGAATCTTCTTCGCTGAAAGCGCTCCTACAAGCTTCGCATCTTTTGCCCGGGTTCGTCCTGTGCGCTCGAGATAGAGAAGCATCTCTTGGGGGACAGCCAACACGGAAACCTCCTTGCGGTAGAAGAGCGGGGCCATTTCTTCGAACTTTGGCCAGAGGTGTTCGGGGACCTCGATGTCGACCTCGGCGAACCCGAACCACCTTCCTTCGCGGAGAGCCCCAACGAACCCGTCGACATCCTCCGCCCTAACGCGGTGGCTCACCGTTCCCTCCCCGCAGGGCATCGGGGCTGCCATGGTAGAGAGATAGAGCGCGTTCGCGTCGTACCCGAGGATGCGTTGACAGGGACGGGCCTGGTCATGGTACTGATGGGAACGGATCCTTGTTACCCCTGCTTCGTGATATCTTGTGAATACGATCAAGGGACCACCTGTGACGCTCGCTTTGAGCATGTCGTAAGCCTCCTTTCCAGGAGCGTACAGCTCGGGCGCCTTGGGGCCTTTAAGTGTCCCTCGGAGGACAAACCTCAACGACACACCGGGTAGACTTACCGCGTCTTTGAAGATGTCGATTCCATACGCGGTGTAGAAGTCGCGCATCTTTTGGAGGGCTTCGACGAAGGGGCCCACGTCGAGGGTGTTATAGTTACGTAGCCAATCCGCGAAGGTCTCGAACCCCTTTTCTTGGAATAGCTTCTAGCATGCGCGATATTCCGACAGCTTCAGAGGGAAGGAGGATTTCAACTTCGAATACCATTGGGGGTAATCGGGTAGGCCGGGGAGATCAAGCTTATCTGGGCTGTCGAACCACTCGTAGGGGAGCCAGGACTTCGTGTGAGCACACCCGTATGCCTTGACCCAAGCGTCATAAGTTTTCCCCGGCCCGATGTAGTTGATAACATCGAGGAATTTGAAGTCCGGAGTCGTGATGAACATGATCTGGTTAGCCTTACACCCAACTTTGATCAACTTGTCTGACGTCTTGCAGAGCTCCTCGACAAAGTGGTTCCGGATAAGGTTGAGATCATGCTTGCCTGAGTTGAAGCCGAGCACGGGGACTTGGTCGCACCACTCTTCGATCGCTAGCCGATGCTTCTTTGCCAAGAGCTCGATGCTGTCTGGTAGGAGCTGGTGGTAGACGTCTTCTCGTATCCGGGCGGCTCGCCGCTCTAGCGCTCGAATGAAATCCTCAATGAGCAACTTTGGATCTCGATTACAAAGGTGCTCAGGGGTAGAATCGAGGGTGTCACTCAACGACACAGAGCACGTGGGCCCCCTCTAGGGTCAAATCTTCTGTAGGCTGGAGGGCACGGGACTTATTGAGATAACTCTCGAAGTCGTATACGATAGCATGTGGGTAGGTCGCCGTCTTGGGGACGGGGATACGATCTTTGCTCCAAGGTTTAGGTTGGTGTTGCCACCTAACCACATAACGATACCCAGCAGCGCGGATCTTGGCTTCACGCTCGAGCGTCTTTTCGTATGCCATTTCGCGTGTAACCGGGCTGCCCCTTTTTCTTGGAGAGATTACGAAGTAGCTCCTGGCTTTGCTCTGGCGATGGGAAACAGATTTTGCACCCATGCCATAGGCACCCATTGAATTTGAAGACAGTCTTGGTCGCGGGAGCATAGCCGTCTACGGGGTTCCCTTCTATCATCCGCTCACCTCCATGCTCGCATTGCTCGTGATGGATATGTATGCCCCTAGTTCGGGCTTCATACTCTACCCACTGTACCGCTTGTATACTATCCCGTTTTTGGGGGTAAAAGGCAGACTCGTAGGCCGATGGTGGAGCTTCCACTTTCTCTCCACGACAGACAACTTTTGTCTCACCTTGGGTGCAACGGTCGGCATGGCGATGGAGATGGCAGGACTTTGTGAGCCGCGCATTGCACTCCCCGCACACGAACTCATTCGCGAGTTTCTGGATGTCGCAAATGAGAAATACGTGTCCCTCGTAGACGCCGATTGTCATTGGTGGAGTGCCTACTTTTTCATAGTGAGCTGGCTGCTTCAGAAGCCGCCAATCCCCAGCCTCTGTTGGTTCATATACCCGGATCCCTAGTTTAAAGTGCGCCTCTACTTTCCGTAAATTATTCAGAGATACCCCTGGACAATTCTCGGGTGATTGGAATAGCTCTCTAGCAAGAGCTCGAGCTTGGATGATACATCGATTCACACGCGCGCCTCGATGAAAGGCGATGCACCTAAAGAGGCAGAGGTTATCTCTGTACGTGTCCAAGGAATACATCCCCCGCTTTCTTCTGAGCCAGTCAGGTAGTGAACCTGTACCCAACAGAGGCGCCTGACGACCTACTACGACCTTGACTTCCACAGAGGTGAATCGAATGAAGACCCACTTGGTGCTCGGGCGAACGATTTGTTTAACGCTGAAGCGCTTCTCGTCTTCCTCCACCAACCAGTCTCTGGCTTGCGTCTCTAGATGCTGGATCCAAGGACTACCTTTTGCGGTTTTGCAAAACAAGATAATATCACCCGTTTCGAGGTTCGTAAGTCGATACGTGTAACTGTATCGCAGATAGAAGCTGGTCTCGACCCGCTCGCGGAGCTTATCCATGATTCGATCCAAAAAAGGGCCATCCACACCCCGATAGAAAGTCCATTTCCAGAAGCGCCGACCTCCTTCCTCACCTTCTCTCTCTCCATCCAACTCTTGGAGTATACGCGCGCCTTCTTTGACGATAGAGCGCGCTAGGGGCTCATTCCTCTGAGGAAATCGTCGGTTTTCAATCCTTCGGCGGGCATCTGCCCTCTGCTTACGAGTAGTTCTCTTTAGTAAACCCTCCGCGAGGAGAGCGGTGTCAACCTCTCTCGCGAGTTGACGGATTTCACGAGCCCGCTGTCCCTTCTTATGAGGCTCCCATATATCCCCTCTGGTAATAGCAGGGTATCTCCCCGTCTGTTGCGCACGCCGGAGTCGTTCCCTCCACTCCGCGGCGCGAGCTTCCACGATAGCTCGTAGGAGGTCAGCTTTTCTCTTAAGCTTCGAGCGCCCAGACAGCCCGTAGCTTCGTGCTAAAGAGCGTAACTCTGACGGTGGGCATGACTATATAACAGCGATATTAATAATTCTCTAAATGGAAAAACGTTTTGTGTCGCCACTCTCTAATTGGAAATACTTTTTGTGTCTCCACTTGTTGTATATTGGAGGAGTTATCGGCCGATTTCAATTTTATCAAAATAATCAATTAATTTCTTGGCCAATTTCAGTTAAGTTCCTTGCCAATTTCAGTTAATTTCTTGGTTAATTTCTTTGGTCAATTTCAGTTAATTTCTTGGTCAATCTCAATTAATTTCTTGGTCGATTTCAATTAATTGTTTGTCTGTTAAATGGGGACGAGCGCAATTATTTAAAACGGCTTAAAGAATAGATATTATAATAAAAAATGAACAGACAAACAGTGAAAGAATTGAAACTCCTTGCCAAAGAGCGGGGTATTAAAGGATATTATCGAATGCGTAAAGAATCTCTCATCAAAGCTCTAACACAACCACAAGTCCCTAAAGCTGAACTCATCGAACCACAAGTCCCTAAAGGTAAACTAATCGAAACACCAAAAGTCACTAACATGAATAAATATAAGTGTATTCATGGAAAGGTTAAATATTTCTGTAAGGATTGTGGGGGATCTCAAATATGCTCCCATAATCGAAGGAAAACGCGATGTAGAGAATGCAACGGTGGTAGTTTTTGTGAGCATAAACGGGCGAGGTATCTATGCAAAGACTGCAACGGGAAAGGAATATGTATTCATGGAAGACAAAGATGGTTTTGTAAGGATTGTGGAGGGTCTCAAATATGTGAACACAACAGACAGAAGGCGCAATGTACAGAGTGTCACACAACACAAGAGACATAATAAAAACACTAGGTTATATAACGCAAGTCAGTGTTACATAACAATTGACGTAATCACATTCCTGAGCGACGTTAGAAACCAGCCTTTTAAAAGTAAACTTCAAATCTACTTTTCAACTTGCTTGTTGCTATGTCGTAAAAGTATGTAATCTATTGTTCTCCACGTGGACACTAATTTACACACAATCATAATCACGTGAAATACTCGTGAACTACCGAAATAGATACCATGCTAATCCGAGAGCGACAACTATAAATGCTAATAGATTTTTTTCGTGTTGCGTGTCATGCTGCGTTGAGTCTGTTTCTATAATAGGTTTTGGTTTTGGTTGTGAGGATTTTAGTTTTGGTTTCGTCTCAGTTCTATGCGGTAACTTTACCTTTGAAGATCCCATGTTATGATTTATTCCAACCTGTTTTGCTTTAGTGTTTATGGAACTATTCACTCCAAAACTCATATCACTAGTGGCCTTCATAAGTTTGTTATTAAAACCAGTCACGCTCTCAGTGTTGATTATCATATTACTAGGCATTAACCATACACCAGGAGCAACAGCTAAATCAAGCCGTAATTTCGCTTCCTGTACAGCTAATTGATACCTTTGGATCGAACTAGAAATGTCATTCTCGATCACACTACTCTCAAACAGGGCTAAGAATTCTTGTTGAGTCTCGATCGCCCCACCACCACTACCAGAAATCGAGTTTCTAGTGTTGACTTGCGCCCCCAATATGCAGTAAACAAAGGCTTCAGCAGATCGATTCAATCTACCAAGACCGGCTTTAGTGAGTCCATAGCCACTTGTTGGGATAAACCAAGCATATTTGTAATCGGCAAAGTCATCATTACGGATAAATGAGATGAGGTCACCCTTTTCCTTCTTACCTCCATCATCGGCAAATTTACCACCTTCACCGGGCCATTGATCAGCTTCATTATCATAGTTCCTTATCATATGAACATTTTGATATCCACCACCCGCTCCATGATATCCAGCACCATAATCAATAAATATATCTCCCAAACCCCCATTTCTTCCACCTTTCCATCTAAAGTCAGAGTTTTTTGAGATTCCAAATTCAGCACACAATCGTTGATATGCGACTTTGCTGTAAGGGTTGTTGTTTATTACAAAGGGTTGCTCATCAGGTAGGGGAATACCCAATTCATATAATATCCGCCTTATAGTGAAATACACATGAAACTTGATGAAGCTATTCACGACTTTAGGATAGTTCAGACTCTTGAAAGGACTTATTCCACATCCAGAGGTCGCACACCACACTGCAAAGTTAAGTTGTTGGGGCCAATAATTCATATCAGGCGCATTCAGCCATTTTCGACTCTGTTTACCAAACTTGAAAGTCACAACTTGGGAGGTGAAAACATTACGCATCTTAGCGATGAATTTTTTCGTATTTGACACGTATATATCTAATGAGGTCAGCATGTTTGTGATATTACTTGTGAAGTCATCAAAGTCAATGGCAGGTATTGGGTAATAGCGTTTGGTCATAGTTAAACTCTTTGGGAATGAACTCAATGCATTATCATCCAATCCTAAATCTTTCCATAGCAGTCTTTTCAAACGGGGTGATAGGTCTTCGGTCCATGTTTTGCCGGTGGGGTCATCATAAGACATGATTGTTGTCCCATTAACTTTCCACCTAATGTAACCACCATATTGATCGGCTACAAATACGAATTGACCGTGATCAGCCTTCGGATACCTATTTCTGAAATCATTGAGTAACATTTTATTATTTATGTTTAGAATAAGATGTTTTTAAATCAACACCGTTCTTTTCTAATACCAACCTCATAATTCCATCCTACAGGCGTTCGCTCAAATGAAAATTTCAACGTTCGGGACCGGTTAACTCCTTTAAAATTTCCGCACGAACCTCTGTCCTTATCTGTGACATATTTAAGTTTTTTTCTGTATCTTTCCGGTTTTTTTGACGGATTTCGAGTTTTAGTTTTTCAAACTTGTCCAACTCTGCTAAAATTAGCGAAAATTCTTGGTCGGAGATGGCATTATCTTTCAGTGCCTTTGAAACCAAGTCGTGAATGGTGTTTACTTTTGCTTTTGCTAGAGAAACGGTCTGTTCGTGTTTACTAACTTTATGTGAAAGTCGTTTAGAAGCCGCACCGAATCCAACCGATATTCCCCACAAAGACCACCCACCGCTCCCAACGGGATACCAACAATAGCACCAAAACCAGTAAGAGAGGTTCCCAGTCCACTTGCAGATAAAATAACTGAAACCACCCCGCTACCAACACTGATTTTAGTAAATATCCCCCTCGCTCTATTGTATTTTTTCCTAACATCCTCATAATGTCTAATTTCCTTCTGAAGATTATGTACTACTTCACACGATTTTTGAAGTCTGAAATTATTTGGGTCCCCATTCAGAGGCACTTGTGGATAAATTCTATTGTAGTCTTCCATTTTTACAATCAACAGGAAATCTTTAAATAAATTCGAAAAGGTTCGTTATTTAAGTCAACCTTTTTTCCCTTTTCATCTAAAAGCCATAAAGTAAAGTAGTTGACTGGATTTTTGGTTTGTGGAACTCTTAAACAAGGATGATTTTTAGCCGGAATAACAGCTAGTAGTTGAGAGGGTTTAAGTTCTTCATTTTCACCGTTGGGGATACAACAATTGGAATATGAAGACTTTGACTCTATAAGATCACACATTAAGTAAAAAGGACTTATATGCGACGCTTTAGGCATGAAACTAAATTGCAATTGTATCTCTTTTACTTGGGTTAAGGGTGGATCCAGATAAATTCTTGTTTCAGGAGTTAGCATATTGATAGATAGAAACGTTGTATCATTCATGTTTTTACTTAGCGTCTCTTCTTTTTAAATTGTTCCACAAAATATAGAACCACAGCCACTATCAACAGCCAAGCATTTTTACTTAAGAATCCAATAACCTCCCCAGCTGTTTTGAAGATAAAACTAACAATAGCTCCAACCATTCCAGGCAATATTTCACCGAGTTTCTTACCAATCGTTTTCAAACCGTTACCAACACCTTTACCCAATTTGGTTAGACCTTTAGAAAGATTAGAAACAATCACACCGATAACAACACCAACGGCACTCATCACAGCAACGACTGTAAAACCGTACTTTTTGAAGATGGCCTTTACCCGCTCTCTTAATGGCAGTCTTTCTCTTATGGACTCGTTTCGTCTATCGAGATCGGTTATTTTATCTTCGTTTGAGATTATCTCCTTTCTCATCATCTCTTCCAATTCATTAACCCTGGAGATTAACCGATCTCTACTTTGTTCTACCTTTCTTAAATTGGAAAGCCCCTTCTTATTTTTGTCGAGTTCATCTTTGTATCGGTTCAATTCACTCAAAAGTTTCTCAGCCTCTGTTTTAGCTTCTATCTTCTGTTTAACAGCTGTATCCAAATAGCTTTCTTTTTCCGCGATTCTTACTTGTTGTTTCTCAATGAATTCACGCAGCTCTTTTTCTTTAGCAACATAGTATTCTATCTCCTTAGGATATGTTTCTGTGGTTGCTTTCAATCCCACCAAGAGATTATCCAATTCTTTATTCTTTTCATTTGCTTCCTCCAACTGAGACCTAAGCTCATCATTTCTTGCAGTCATGGTTTCATAATCAGCACCTAGAGCTTTTAAGATGGTTTTTGGTAAATTATCATAATTGATTACCCCATCTTTATCAATCAATGTATGCTCTTTGGCATTACTCTGAGTACTCAATTTAACCTTCAAATTCCCATCCTTATCCCATTCTGCTGTAAATGAGGATTCCAAAGGTTTAAAATCGGGAAATATACGTTTTATAAATTGCAGCGCTTCTCTCCTTTTATCATATTGTTCATCTTGTTCTTTTACCTTCTCTTTATACAAAAGGGGTTTTTTATCACTGAACGAGGTTTCCTCCTCCTCCTCATCAAGGTCAATTAGATTAGTGGTGGATGTCTTTGTGGTTGGAGTCATATAAATTGTATCATCCTTATCATCACCACCTAGATCGGCTGATTTATCAAAAGGATTTTCTTTGTCCGGTATTTCTTCCATGATTTTTTACTTGTCTGTAAGAAATCTTTAAACCCTATCATACACACTTACCTAAAAGAATTTGCTAGCCATATAACCCAATGCCAGAGAATTTTGGTTCGTGTGTCTGACTATACAATTTCAAAGCTTCATCGGTATTAGAAATATTTTGTGAAGCCCGTTGTTTAACATCCTGCTGTTGTGAGTACCAATCAATGAGATTCTGTCTCTTTTCCTGGTATGTAGCATAATCTTTTTGATATTTTTCTATTGCCTTGTCGTGTCTTATTCGCTCTGCATCTGTGTTATCACCTGAGAGATATTTTGCAAGATACGAGCCATCAACGAACGTAGTCGCATTCAAAATAGCTCCACCAATCATCATTGCTATTGTCGCCATTTATTAGTCAATATGTAAAATCTTTAAGTCGGCAAAATCTTTTGATCTTCTAAATAAGTTTTGAGGTACATACTACCGGACAGGACAGCGACCCATTTAGCATAGTTTGTAATACTTGAGGAGGGGTCGTTTATAAATGATTCTTTCATAGCCTTTTTAGCTACGTATCCAACACCGGCAGCCAATCCGATAATTACGGCCGAATCGGTAACAGTTTTAACAAGTTTGTTTTCAGTTGACATGATTTTTATTGTGGATAGAGAAAATCTTTAAACTGGTTTTCCTCAGAGCATTCCTATTTTAGGAGTTGGTTGGGTAGGAATATTTGAGGGTGGTGGTTGGGTGGGTTGGGTAGGAATATTTGAGGTTGGTGGTTGGGTTGTCGGTTTTCTGTTTTTGTAGTACCTCATAAACATGTCAACTGCGGTAAACCCTATTCCAACAAGAGATAACACAGTAGTAAAAGATAGCTCTGGAATCCATGCTTTAGATTCGCTCTCTGCATTTATATTTTCTTCCTGGTTAGTCTCCGCTTTACGTTTCATTTCCCTTGCTGTTTCCCTAGCTAACGCTTCTTTGGCTCTTTTGTTATATTCTGCTAGTTTCTTACCAGCAGCGACCTTTTTAGGATCTTTCTCTTTAACAGCTTTCTTATTTTTAGGAGGAGGGGGATCTATTGTAATTTGTTCAACAACTTCATCAGACATGATTATTTATTTCCCATAGTAAAGAATCTTTAAATCAGTTGTTCTCAGTAGTATGCTCATTAGTCTGCTCAGTTTTGTTGATTCTAATGTGCTTAGCAACCTGGAATAGTCCACAAGCAAGTGCTACCAATCTTCCACCTTTTAATACTAAGAGACCTACAAAGTTTGTCAGTTCACGCTTAACCAACTCATCGTTCTGCAAGTCTTTGCTAAGCGCTTCAGTGTCATCTACAGGAACCAAGTAAGAAATGATATGAGACGCTGCTTGAAGAGCTGACTCTACTAATCCACTACTAACTTGCTTACCTAAGACTGCCTGATAGCGATTATAATATTTTTCAACATCTTTTGCTGTGAGTTTCTTGATATCACCTAGACTCATCTCAACACCTAAATATTCCTTTGTATTCCCAAGAGATGCGAGAATAGCTAGTGATTCTTGTTTGATTTCAACATCATCATCTTTAGGTTCTTTAACATCATCATCTTTAGGTTCTTCCATATAATCTTCAACGCTTGTCATCTTTTAATTTTGTAATAATACATAGATTCTTTTAAATCACCGCGGGAATCTCTAAATAACATTGGAATGGATAACGTAAACACAAACAGTCTCGAATATTTTTCAGTTTTCAGTAGTTCTACAAACTTTTTACGAGTTTCAGCTTCTAAATCACCTCCATAATCTTCAAAAAGCATCTTCATCCCCTTTTGTGATGGATTATGGAATGTAACCACACAAGCTACATTTTCACGGAATGGTTTTGATATGGATGTTAATTGCTGAGTGAGAACCCACACTGATAATCCATGATGCCTTCCAGAGAATGCTAGATCTATAAACTTGTTCGAGCGTTTCTTTAGATCATTCGATACAGCACAGTCGTCTAAAATTATTAGTGTATTAGTACCAGAGAACAAAGTTTGGCAATCAGTTAATAACTCGTTAATCTCATCGCTGTTACTAGCATCTGGCGATAATATCAAGAAACGTTTATCACCGTGAGCAAATTTATGATAAGTCTTATTTTTAGCATAAGTCGGACATATGAGAACAATGTATTCAAAAACATTTCGGAACGGTCCTCTGAGCTGCTCCGTTAGGTACTTTGTCTTACCACAATTTGTCGGACCGGTTATAATACAATGAAAAGGAACTTTTTCTCTCAATTCTTCCATGGTTCTTTTAACTAATACATTATCGATCTTAAGTTTGAATTCATGACCTCCATCATCGCGTCGGCTACCACGAACATATAGCAGGTTATATTACCCGATCCTCCAACTTTTCTTTTCATTTCAAGTTTTACACCATCTCGTGTGTTGTTCAAGACCAGTCCTCCTCCATGAATACTATTGTCAGGGTTAGTCCTCAAGTCAATCCACAGAGCGAACTTATCTGCATAAAAATCCTTCTGCTCGACACCCTCTCTACCGAAACGTTTCTTTACTGAATCCCAGAAGTCTGTCGGTACCATTCCCTTGGAGTAGAGGCGGTTTGGCATGCCGTCAACGTTAATGTTGATTGAGGTGATATTTGGATTTACAAACTTTTCAGAATTTCTCGTTCCTCCAGTGTGGCTCTCTGTGAACAAGCACAATATCCCTGTCATTGACCTCCTAGGTAGATAAATGTGCTCGTTTATAACACTGTCATTAGGTTTGGATATGGTGAAAGTTTTGTGTAGAATGACATTCTCGTAAAAGAATCCTTTACCAACCTGATAAGCCGATGACGCCTCACGAGCTAAGTATTCGCTTGATATGCAAGAATATTCCAACTCAAGGTTTGTGATTGCATAAGTTGGAGTCTTGGTCGTGTCAGAATAAATAACAATATCGTTAACTGGAGCCAGTGTAATTTCAAAGGTCAGTGGATGAGGTAAAGCCTTTGGATAGAAAGCTCCATGCTCGTTGAGAATAGGATGGTTGAGTGGGATACGGTACTTGGTGTTGTATACTGCTGCAAGAGATACTTCCTTAGCATCTGATGTTACCTTATCACCCGCATTTGTCCTAAGCTTCCTCATGTTTACAGAAGAAATACCTTGTTTTAATCCATCATCACGATCTTCAGCTGTTAAGTATAAGTCGTGGTAGGTTTGAAAGAGATCGTATCTTTGTGTATCCTGTAGTGTTTCACCACCAAAAAGAACCTTAAGTCTGGATACAAGGTTACTGCCTACGTTATTCACGAGTGTGTTGTTAGCATGACCGGCAACAGTCAAGTCAAATAGTAGAGATACACTACCCGGAACGATAACCACATTTTCAGCAAGTTTTGGAATATTTATATATAAGGTTTCTCCAGGACTAGCTGAGGAGGGATTGAGTGTAATTCGATTAAGTGACGATTCCGCTTTCAATCCGAAGGGCTCTCGTGGAATCCTGTTTGGGTTAATTTCTTCAGATATAGATTGCGACATGTTTATTTTAAAGATAGACAGAATATTCTTTAAATTAGTAACGAAAACATGCTATCAAAAACATACTGTTCAACTTATGGATATTGGAAAGGGTATTCTGCCATTCCAAAATTAGCTGAAAAAGCAAAAGTTAGTGAAGCTGAGGCTAAAAGATGGCTTGAGAAACAGGCGCTGTGGCAAATCTATCTACCAGCTCCAAAGTATATCCCTAGACCGCACTGGAATGTGGAAAAGCCTAATCAGATTCATCAAGCGGATCTATTATTTTTACCACATGATAAAGTTGGAAGAAAGACATATCGATATGCTCTGGTTGTGATTGATATTGCCTCGAGATACAAAGATGCAGAACCACTAACCTCAAAAGAATCAAATGAGATTTCAAAAGCCTTCAGTAAGATTTACTCTCGAAAGCTCAAGTGGCCAAAGACTTTGATTGTCGATCCTGGTAAAGAATTCATGGGAGATGTAACAAAACTTATGAAAAAACATAATGTAACCATACAACGGTCTGAAGCTGGAAACCATAGAGCTCAAGCATTTGTTGAAAGAGCAAATAGAACATTATCAGAAAAACTATTTAGTCATCAATACGCACAAGAAATGATTAGTGATGAACGATCTAGAGTATGGGTGAAACGTTTGCCAGCTATTTTGAAAACTTTGAATAGTCAACCTACACGCATTACTGGTAAAGATCCTGAGAAAGCTATAAAACTTAAAGAGGTTGATATTGATCCTCCAAAGTATAAGCGAGTTGTTGGACTTGATGAGGTGAGACTACCACTGGGGGTTAGAGTTCGGTATCTATTAGCTCCTGGCGAACTTGAGGGTGGCGAACGTAGACGTGCTACAGATGCCATTTGGAGTATTCAGGTTTACAATCTTTCTAGGAGTGTGGTGTCACATAATCAGCCTGTGTTGTATTATCTAGAGGACGGTCCTAGGAGGTCATTCGTTAGAGAAGAGTTGCAGGTTGTACCAGAAGATACTGAGCTGCCGCCTAATTTTGTGTTGAAATGAGCTAATACAAAGGCTCTGTGTGAATTCTGTCGTCTGTCACTATGCGTTTATCGTAGTAGGCGCTCAATCCTAATTTATTTTGAGTGTATGTCACAATTTGATTATTGCTAACTCTAAAGCCGGTATTTTGCACTTTATCTTTCACCCCGTTCAAAGCTTCGTAGTACCGATTCCATGTCATATAATTTTGCTTTCTAGAGGTCCCTTTACAACTAAACTTTGTTCGCCCGTCCTGGTCCTCGGCGTAATAGCATTTTGGCGCAAGAGCAATCATTCGAGTTCCTTTAAACTCCAGCTTGAACAGCCCGGGGGTCTTGTCGTGGTATTTTGAGGTTGACAGGAATTTTGCTTTCCCTCTACTAAAGTATTCGTTTTGTAGTTCGGGTTTGATAATCTTGTCAAAGTTTTCATTCGAAAGAGCGATGTACATAGAATCCGTATCCATTTGAATAAGTTCAAAATCCATTCGATCGATATATTTATCTATGAAGTCATAGTAAAACTCCAACATTCGTAGTTTAGCCAATTGGTATACCGCGATGCCACATTGATAGGGACGGTTTATCATGACCTGCCGCTTTCTTTCTTTCAGCTCGTACGTGTCATTGATGATGTCTAGATCCTCAAAGAAGGGGCTGCGGAAGGCTTTATCAACCTCGACCTCGTCTTTAGTATATCTTGTTTTTGTGTGTCGTTCGAGGTCTTCAATCATTTTACCATAAAAAAGAGTTCCCTTTTAGCTTGAAAGTATCCCCCAGTTCTTTGCAACCTTCATACTTGGAATGTATGTCTTTGTTCTCTTCAATCAAGGGGGCTATAGAAGGAAATTGTTTTAATTCATTCATAATAGTGTCGACATCATCTCTCTTGTTGTCCTTAATGGCTTCGCGTAACTTTTTGGTTAAAACCTCGATATCTCCATCTCTTCGAGCGCTACTGACTTCGTCTGGGAACCATTTAAAAGGTCTTTCTTTTACATATTTTAAAATCTTGTGTACAGCTGTTACCTCTAAACCATGGTTAAGATACCATTTCAGTAGGGGTGTATATAGCAAGATCTTCTTTGCCATAGTCACCCCAAGCAATTTTTTAGTACCTTTTAGAGTTTTTCTGCCAGTTTCTTTTTGGTATTGTTTCATATGTTCAGGGACTAGCTCTTCAGGAATACTATCTACAACGAACAACGGTGAAAACTCTTCAAATTTTTCTCTGAGATTTTCAGGGACATGGATATCCACTTGACAAAAACCGAAAAAGTTATTAGCGAGAATGTCTTCACAAACCTTGTTAACATATTCAGAATCTGTTGGCTTTAATGGCTCAATGAATTCCTCTTTACCACAGGGCATTTCTTGACCCGAGCCGGATAGATATAAACTGTTTGCATCATAACCACGGACAGACTTGCAGGTTTTTGGTTCTTTGTATTTATGGGGGCGAATCTTTGTCTTATCTTTCTCTGCATACCGCGTAAACACAATACTGGGCCCTCCAACCATACCCGTTTTCAAGAGTTCATAAGCCTTGTTTTTAGGGCATGCGGTACATTCTTTCCTTACCTTGGAGCACTCTTTACAAACCTTTTTACTACAAGTCTTAGCACATTTGTGAAAGCAAGGTTTACCAGGAGCATATAAGGCAGGCTCGTCTCTCTTCTTCATTTTTACTGCTTTGTTGAGCACATAAGCCATTGAGATACCGGGGATAGATACAGCATCTTTTAACATATCTATTGCATCTGGGTAATATTGTTGTCGAGTTTTCTCAAGAGCTTCAACAAATGGTACGACATCGGCTAGGTTATACTCCCTCAACCAATCCATCATGGTAACACAACCCCGCTTTTGGAATTCGATCTTAAATTCTTCATATTCTTGAGGAGACACTGTGATTTTCTGTTGGAGGCTTGAGTAAAAGTCTTCATATTCAACAGGGTCTACGTGAGAAAGCTTCTCATAACTATCCAACCATTCGTAAGGAAAGACAAGTTTTTGTGCTTGACAGTTGTTTGATTTACACCACTTATCAAAAGAGAGTCCGGGGGCTAAGTAGGACATCACATCTAAAAATTTAAAATGGTCAGTTGTCAGGAACATATAACTATTCTCTTTCTTCGCCACAAAAATCTCTCCAGCTTGCTCGGTCATGTGCTTTACAAAATATTCTTTAATCATATTTATATCATACTTTCCACTATTGAACCCTAAAACAGGAACTTGATTACACCACTTTCTGTACTGCTCTAACACGTTCCTGGGAATAGAATCTTCATCAGGCAGCGGGTATCCAACTTTTTCGACGATGGCTTTCCGACGGTGTTCTAAATCTGTAATAAAGTCTTTGACAAGCTCTTCTGGGTTTGAGTTTACAAGAAAGTTAGGTTCGTTTGTAAAATTATCGGTTATAGCAACACTAACTGGAATATGTTTGGTGTTGAAAGTCAGGTCGGCAGTCATCTGTTGAGAAAATTTTCGGAGCAATGCTTCAAAATCGTAAACAATAAAATAAGGGTATGGGGTAAATTTCTTTTCAAGTCTTATATCACTTAATTTAGGTTTTTCATGCTCCCAAACCGAGACAACATTATACCCCAAGCTTCTAATCGTCTGTTCCATTTCAAGAGTTTCATTGTACCTCTTTTCATCGTCACTTGAACAGGGGCAGCCGTGCCATTTACACCCATAGAATTGAAAAACGGTCCTAGTCTCCGGCTCGTATCCATCAACCAAAATCTCCTTTTTACCGTTCTTCACACACCGCTCGCCCCCATGCCCACAGAGAGCGTGATGGATGTGTTTTCCTATATGTCTAGCCTGTTCTTCAATCCATCGACACCCAACATAACTAAATTGGGTATTACCTCCATAAAACACCTTTTCTGAACTGTTCATGATGTGTTTGAACTTTTTTCCCTGGCATATCAATTGTGTCTTTCCTCCTGAACATCTTTTTTCTGTGACATGTCTATTGTAATTATCATGTCTGTTAAATCTTTGCTCACACCCAGAACATTCCCAGAGTTCAGTTAGAACCTTTATATTCTTGATGTAGAAACAGTGACCATTATAGAGTCCGATGTCTACACATGGTAAATTCTTTTTGAACTGGTCTTTACCGAACACTAGTTTCCAAACCTTTTGGTCTTTTGGTTCATACAAACGGATGTTAACAGAAAACCTCTTAGCGATACCCTCAAAATCAACAAGTTTCGTTGGTCGGATGTCTGAGGGTTTCAGTTTTGGGTTATCGTAAAAATCTCGGGCCAGTTTTAGCGCCTTTCTGGTGGTGTCCTTTGCCGGTCTAGGTTTCTTATCACGATATCCTATGTAAATAGCTAGACACCTCCAGACACATAGATTGTCGTTCTTATCATCGACGGGGTGAATGCATTTCTTGTTATGTAGCCAATCTGGTAAGGGTCCACACCCCATTAAAGGCTCATTGCTGTGAATGACTTTTATCATAATCCTAGTGAACTCAACCCTGCCTTGGTATACACCGGGGGTGACAATAACCTCTGTTGCTGGTAGGTATGCGCTGCTCCACACTTCTGAATTCTCCAAATCTAGCCTTTTGGTCTCACACCTTTTGATATAAGCCTCTATTTCAGATAAACTTGTAAAAGTCCCCTCCCCACGAAGTGTTTTCTCATAAACAACTATTTCTCCACTCCCACGATAAATTCTAGCCGTAAAACCGTAAACAATCCTTGAACGCATCTCTATGTCCGGTTTGAGTTTGTTAAAAATCATGTTTGATAAGTCATTATTCAGATCAGCATTAACTTCGTGGCGATTTGGGTTTGGTGGGTTTTGTGCTTCTTTTTCGTCCAATTCAGCTCTCACACTCTCAGATATACTTACCTGTCTTATAGGTTGTGGTGGTCTGTTATTAGTAAGTTCGGAGATATTTTTATTGATGAGATCCGCAAGCGCTTCACCAACAGACTTAACTTGGTCTATCACTTTCAATGTCTGATTCTTTATCCAATTAAACGTGTTGTTCGTTGTTTGGGGGATGGCGTTCACTAACCGCTTGCCACTATCTATGAAACTAGATATAATATTTTTTCTAGGGGCTGGGATAGGTCTTTGCGGCTGGTTGGGGATATTAGTTCTAGGGGCTGGGATAGGTCTTTGCGGCTGGTTGGGGATATTAGTTCTAGGGGCTGGGATAGGTCTTTGCGGCTGGTTGGGGATAGGTCTTTGAATATTAGTTCTAGGGGCTGGGATAGGTCTTTGCGGCTGGTTGGGGATAGGTCTTTGAATATTAGTTCTAGGGGCTGGGATGGGTCTTTGCGGCTGGTTGGGGATATTAGTTCTATGGGTAGTACCTGATTCTTTGAGGGGTCTGACTATAAGGAGTGTTGGGGGCCGCCGTTTGGTTGGTTCAGCTTTTTTAGTACGCGGTGTTGGAATCGGTGGGGGCTGAGGAAGTTTAGTACGCGGTGTTGGAATCGGTGTATTTCGCTGGGTCTCGCCTTTACCCAACTCTTCGATAAGTTTATCTTTACGCATTCGATAATATCCTTTAATACCCCGCTCTTTGGCAAGGAGTTTCAATTCTTTCACTGTTTGTCTGTTCATTTTTTATTATAATATCTATTCTTTAAGCCGTTTTAAATAATTGCGCTCGTCCCCATTTAACAGACAAACAATTAATTGAAATCGACCAAGAAATTAATTGAAATTGACCAAGAAATTAACTGAAATTGACCAAAGAAATTAACCAAGAAATTAACTGAAATTGGCAAGGAACTTAACTGAAATTGGCCAAGAAATTAATTGATTATTTTGATAAAATTGAAATCGGCCGATAACTCCTCCAATATACAACACCACTCTCTAAATGGAAATACTTTTTGTGTCGCCACTCTCTAAATAGAAATACTTTTTGTGTCTACACTCTCTAAATGGAAATACTTTTTATGTCACCACTCTCTAAATGGAAATACTTTTTGTGTCGCCACTCTCTAAATGGAAATACTTTTTGTGTCGCCACTCTCTAAATAGAAATACTTTTTGTGTCGCAACTCTCTAAATGGAAATACTTTTTGTGTCGCCACTCTCTAAATGGAAATACTTTTTGTGTCGCCACTCTCTAAATAAAAATACTTTTTGTGTCTCCACTCTCTAAATAGAAATACTTTTTATGTCGCCACTCCCTAAATGGAAATACTTTTTGTGTCGCAACTCTCTAATTGGAAATACTTTTTGTGTCTCCACTCTCTAAATAGAAATACTTTTTGTGTCGCCACTTTCAAAATGGAAATACTTTTTGTGTCTCCACTCTTCTAATGGAAATCTTTTTGTGTCTCCACTCTCTAAATGGAAATACTTTTTGTGTCGTCACTCTCTAAATAGAAATACTTTTTGTGTCTCCACTCTCTAAATGGAAATACTTTTTGTGTCGCAGCTCTCTAAATAGAAATACTTTTTGTATCGCCACTCTCTAAATGGAAATATCTTTTGTGTCTCCACTCTCTAAATGGAAATAATCTTTGTGTCTCCACTCTCTAAATGGAAATACTTTTTGTGTCTCCACTCTCTAAATGGAAATACTTTTTGTGTCTCCACTCTCTAAATGGAAATACTTTTTGTGTCTCCACTCTCTAAGTGGAAATACTTTTGTGTCGCCACTCTCTAAATTGAAATACTTTTTGTGTCTCCACTCTCTAATTGGAAATACTCTTTGTGTCGCCACTCTCTAAGTGGAAATACTTTTGTGTCGCCACTCTCTAAATTGAAATACTTTTTGTGTCGCCACTCTCTAAATGGAAATACTTTTTGTGTCTCCACTCTCTAAGTGGAAATACTTTTGTGTCGCCACTCTCTAATTGGAAATACTTTTTGTGTCGCAACTCTCTAAATGGAAATCCTTTTTGTGTCGCAACTCTCTAAATAGAAATACTTTTTGTGTCTCCACTCTCTAAGTGGAAATACTTTTGTGTCGCCCCTCTCTACGTGGAAATACTTTTTGTGTCTCCACTCTCTAAATGGAAATACTTTTTGTGTCGCCACTCTCTAATTGGAAATACTTTTTGTGTCACCACTCTCTAAATGGAAATACTTTTTGTGTCACAACTCTCTAAATAGAAATACTTTTTGTATCGCCACTCTCTAAATGGAAATAATTTTTGTCTCCACTCTCTAAATGTAAAAAAAATTTTTGTGTCTCCACTCTCTAATTGGAAATACTTTTTGTGTCGCCACTCTCTAAGTGGAAATACTTTTGTGTCGCCACTCTCTAAATGGAAATACTTTTTGTGTCTCCACTCTCTAAGTAGAAATACTTTTTGTGTCTCCACTCTCTAAATGGAAATACTTTTTGTGTCGCAACTCTCTAAATAGAAATACTTTTTGTATCGCCACTCTCTAAATGGAAATAATTTTTGTGTCTCCACTCTCTAAATGGAAATAATTTTTGTGTCTCCACTCTCTAAATGGAAATACTTTTTGTGTCTCCACTCTCTAATTGGAAATACTTTTTGTGTCGACACTGTCTAAGTGGAAATACTTTTGTGTCGCCACTCTCTAAATTGAAATACTTTTTGTGTCGCCACTCTTTAATTGGAAATACTTTTTGTGTCTCCACTCTCTAAATAGAAATACTTTTTGTGTCTCCACTCTCTAAATGGAAATACTTTTTGTGTCTCCACTCTTTAATTGAAATACTTTTTGTGTCTCCACTCTCTAAATGGAAATAATTTTTGTGTCTCCACTCTCTAAATGGAAATACTTTTTGTGTCTCCGCTCTTTAATTGGAAATACTTTTTGTGTCTTCACTCTCTAATTGGAAATACGTTTTGTGTCGCCACTCTCTAAATGAAAATACTTTTTGTGTCTCCACTCTCTAAATAGAAATACTTTTTATGTCGCCACTCCCTAAATGGAAATACTTTTTGTGTCGCAACTCTCCAATTGGAAATACTTTTTGTGTCTCCACTCTCTAAATAGAAATACTTTTTGTGTCGCCACTTTCAAAATGGAAATACTTTTTGTGTCTCCACTCTTCTAATGGAAATCTTTTTGTGTCTCCACTCTCTAAATGGAAATACTTTTTGTGTCGTCACTCTCTAAATAGAAATACTTTTTGTGTCTCCACTCTCTAAATGGAAATACTTTTTGTGTCGCAGCTCTCTAAATAGAAATACTTTTTGTATCGCCACTCTCTAAATGGAAATAATTTTTGTGTCTCCACTCTCTAAATGGAAATAATCTTTGTGTCTCCACTCTCTAAATGGAAATAATTTTTGTGTCTCCACTCTCTAAATGGAAATACTTTTTGTGTCTCCACTCTCTAAATGGAAACACTTTTTGTGTCTCCACTCACTAAGTGGAAATGCTTTTGTGTCGCCACTCTCTAAATTGAAATACTTTTTGTGTCTCCACTCTCTAATTGGAAATACTCTTTGTGTCGCCACTCTCTAAGTGGAAATACTTTTGTGTCGCCACTCTCTAAATTGAAATACTTTTTTTGTCGCCACTCTCTAAATGGAAATACTTTTTGTGTCTCCACTCTCTAAGTGGAAATACTTTTGTGTCGCCACTCTCTAATTGGAAATACTTTTTGTGTCGCAACACTCTAAATGGAAATACTTTTTGTGTCGCAACTCTCTAAATAGAAATACTTTTTGTGTCTCCACTCTCTAAGTGGAAATACTTTTGTGTCGCCCCTCTCTACGTGGAAATACTTTTTGTGTCTCCACTCTCTAAATGGAAATACTTTTTGTGTCGCCACTCTCTAAATGGAAATACTTTTTGTGTCGCAACTCTCTAAATAGAAATACTTTTTGTATCGCCACTCTCTAAATGGAAATAACTTTTGTGTCTCCACTCTCTAAATGAAAAAAAAATTTTTGTGTCTCCACTCTCTAATTGGAAATACTTTTTGTGTCGCCACTCTCTAAGTGGAAATACTTTTGTGTCGCCACTCTCTAAATTGAAATACTTTTTGTGTCGCCACTCTCTAAATGGAAATACTTTTTGTGTCTCCACTCTCTAAGTGGAAATACTTTTGTGTCGCCACTCTCTAATTGGAAATACTTTTTGTGTCGCAACTCTCTAAATGGAAATACTTTTTGTGTCGCAACTCTCTAAATAGAAATACTTTTTGTGTCTCCACTCTCTAAGTGGAAATACTTTTGTGTCGCCCATCTCTACGTGAAAATACTTTTTGTGTCTCCACTCTCTAATTGGAAATACTCTTTGTGTCGCCACTCTCTAAGTGGAAATACTTTTGTGTCGCCACTCTCTAAATTGAAATACTTTTTGTGTCTCCACTCTCTAAGTGGAAATACTTTTGTGTCGCCACTCTCTAATTGGAAATACTTTTTGTGTCGCAACTCTCTAAATGGAAATACTTTTTGTGTCGCAACTCTCTAAATAGAAATACTTTTTGTGTCTCCACTCTCTAAGTGGAAATACTTTTGTGTCGCCCCTCTCTACGTGGAAATACTTTTTGTGTCTCCACTCTCTAAATGGAAATACTTTTTGTGTCGCCACTCTCTAAATGGAAATACTTTTTGTGTCGCAACTCTCTAAATAGAAATACTTTTTGTATCGCCACTCTCTAAATGAAAATAATTTTTGTGTCTCCACTTTCTAAATGAAAAAAAAATTTTTGTGTCTCCACTCTGTAATTGGAAATACTTTTTGTGTCGCCACTCTCTAAGTGGAAATACTTTTGTGTCGCCACTCTCTAATTGGAAATACTTTTTGTGTCGCAACTCTCTAAATGGAAATACTTTTTGTGTCGCCACTCTCTAAGTGGAAATACTCTTTGTGTCGCCACTCTCTAATTGGAAATACTTTTTTTGTCGCCACTCTCTAAATGGAAATACTTTTTGTGTCTCCACTCTCTAAGTGGAAATACTTTTGTGTCGCCACTCTCTAATTGGAAATACTTTTTGTGTCGCAACTCTCTAAATGGAAATACTTTTTGTGTCGCAACTCTCTAAATAGAAATACTTTTTGTGTCTCCACTCTCTAAGTGGAAATACTTTTGTGTCGCCCCTCTCTACGTGGAAATACTTTTTGTGTCTCCACTCTCTAAATGGAAATACTTTTTGTGTCGCCACTCTCTAATTGGAAATACTTTTTGTGTCGTCACTCTCTAAATGGAAATACTCTTTGTGTCGCCACTCTCTAAATGGAAATACTTTTTGTGTCTCCACTCATTAATTGGAAATACTTTTTGTGTCGCCACTCTCTAAATGGAAATACTCTTTGTGTCGCCACTCTCCAATTGGAAATACTTTTTGTGTCGCAACTCTCTAAATGGAAATACTTTTTGTGTCGCCACTCTCTAAATGGAAATACTCTTTGTGTCGCCACTCTCTAAATGGAAATACTTTTTGTGTCTCCACTCTCTAAATGGAAATACTTTTTGTGTCGCCACTCTCTAAATGAAAATACTCTTTGTGTCTCCACTCTCTAAATGGAAATACTCTTTGTGTCTCCACTCTCTAAATGGAAATACTTTTTGTGTCTCCACTCTCTAAATGGAAATACTTTTTGTGTCGACACTCTCTAATTGGAAATACTTTTTGTGTCGCCACTCTCTAAATGGAAATACTCTTTGTGTCGCCACTCTCTAATTGGAAATACTTTTTTTGTCTCCACTCTCTAAATGGAAATACTCTTTGTGTCGCCACTCTCTAAATGGAAATACTTTTTGTGTCGCCACTCTCTAAATGGAAATAGTCTTTGTGTCGCCACTCTCTAAATGGAAATACTTTTTGTGTCGCCACTCTCTAAATGGAAATACTTTTTGTGTTGCCACTCTCTAAATGGAAATACTTTTTGTGTTGCCACTCTCTAAATGGAAATACTTTTTGTGTCGCCACTCTCTAAATGGAAATACTCTTTGTGTCGCCACTCTCTAAATGGAAATACTTTTTGTGTCGCCACTCTCTAAATGGAAATACTTTTTGTGTCTCCACTCTCTAAATGGAAATACTTTTTGTGTCTCCACTCTCTAAATGGAAATACTTTTTGTGTCGCCACTCTCTAAATGGAAATACTTTTTGTGTCGCCACTCTCTAAATGGAAATACTCTTTGTGTCGCCACTCTCTAATTGGAAATACTTTTTGTGTCGCCACTCTCTAAATGAAAATACTTTTTGTGTCTCCACTCACGGTGCCTTTCTCTAAATTGGAAGATCGCAGCTGTTTGTTGCCTCGATACCTAGTATGCATATTTGTCTAATTGCTTGTACCTAGTTAACTTTCGGCAAATGCTCGGACCATAGGGAAATCTTCGAGCCATCTTCGGTCAATTGGAAATTTTCCTTTTTCCCCAAAAACAGTTCCCACACCAATTCGTATTTGATTACTTTGGGAGCCTTTCCGCCTTGAAAAACGGCTTCTAGAGGGGTTTAAACGGTTTGAGCCTTTCCACTCTGAAAATCGGCTTATATAGAAAAACGGCATTTAACTGACCCCACTATTACTACTTAAGGAGTAATCCCTATTTCCACATACAGGGCATCGCCATTTTTTATTCAACATGTACTTGGTCTTGCTTTGGGTAAGTGCTTGCTTTCTATCTCCTTCACTGAAATGTTTAATTGGTGTATGAATATTTTTGGTTCTTTCCATTATATATATACTATATATATAATTTTTTAAGTGAATTTTATTCAGGACTGAAAAGCAGTATTGCGTGACTTTCTCGGAAAAACAGGATGCCATACCGAGAAACAAATCTAGGGAATTCCCCGCCGACAAGTCTAGACATGTCTGGTAAACATGAAATGAGTCATCAGATTTCTATTGTATTTTTGGGTCATACGATTATCATGTGATGTCAGATGAAATTATATTTAAAGTAAAGTTTGTCAGTAAAGTTTATTTGTGAAGTTTGTTGGTGAAGTTTGTAGTGAAAAGATTTGAGATGCCGAAGTCATTATCGACTGTTCAAAATCAGATTGACGGGTGTGAAAGGAATATAAAGGAATCCTTGGCCCAATGCGCTGAATTGGTTGGAGATCAGGATTTTCAATTCAATTTTAGTCTCGGCACCTTTGTTAAGGACATTACAACAATCAACCTCGATGATGCATTGGATAATATGAAAAAGATACAAGAGTTGTTCAAGGAGTGTGAGAAGATTGTGGCGATTGAGAAGAAAAGGCGTAATTACACAAGTGAATTGCGTAAGATGGTCGACGATCGTCAAAGGAAGGAGACAGTGAAACGGTTGACCATAGAGAATTCATTTAAGAAGAAAGCATTACCACACCAGATTCCGACACCAACAAGTAGTCAGGAAGCAATGGATGATCAAGATTGAGGGGATTACACCAACACCTATTCCTTTGTAACATTATATTTTAAAATTGTATGCGCTTGTTTGTTATTTCTTAGGAAAGTAGACTGTGCTTGCGACCACTTCTGAATTATAATGATCGGCACAGTTGTGGCGTGACGTCATTCAGACTTTTGCTTGTTTTAACATATAAATATAGATTGCTTTTGTGACATTTGTAGGTACACCAGTAGTTGTAAAAGGCCGATCCTGGCGCAAAATTAAAAAAAAAAATTAAAAAATGGTTTAATAAAGTATCTGGCGCAATCCTCCTCCTCCTCCTCCTCCTCCTCCTCCTCCTCCAGATACTTTACTCCTCACCAAAAAAATTAAAATTAATGGCTTAAAGAGAAGTATATATATAAAATAATATGGAGAAGCAAACAGTGAAACAACTGAAAGTTCTTGCCAAAGATCAGGGTATTAAAGGATATTATCGATTGCGTAAAGACGATCTCATCAAAGCGTTGGGTAATATTCAAAGACCTATCCCTAACCAGCCGCAAAGACCCATTCCAGCCCCTAGAAAAAATATCCCTAACCAGCCGCAAAGACCCATTCCAGCCCCTAGAAAAAATATCCCCAACCAGCCGCAAAGACCTACCCCCTCACATTTGTGAGCATAAACGGGATAGGTATGTATGTAGAGAATGCAACGGGAAAGGAATATGTATTCATGGAAGACAGAGATCGTTTTGTAAGGATTGTGGAGGGTCTCAAATATGTGAACACAACAGAAATAAAGCGTATTGTAAAGAATGCAACGGGAAAGGAATATGTATTCATGGAAAACAAATATGGTTTTGTAGGTTATGCATATGCGAACACAACAGAATAAAGTCGAAGTGTACAGAGTGTCACGCAACACAAGAGACACAACAAAAACATTAGGTTTTTTAACATAAGTCAGTGTTACATAACGAAATTTATCAAGCATTTGCATATTATTCAACCGCGTTATCCAAAAATAGCATGTAGTATGACATCATCAACTTCCTGTTTTGCTTACATAAAAAAAATACTCGTGAACTACCGAAATAGATACCATGCTAATCCACCAGCGACAACTATAAATGCTAATATATTTTTTTCGTGTTGCGTGTCATGCTGCGTTGAGTCTGTTTCTATAATAGGTTTTGGTTTTGGTTGTGAGGATTTTAGTTTTGGTTTCGTCTCAGTTCTATGCAGTAACTTTACCTTTGAAGATCCCATGTTATGATTTATTCCAACCTGTTTTGCTTCAGTGTTTAGGGAACTATTCACTCCAAAACTCATATCACTAGTAGCTTTCATAAGTTTGTTATTAAAACCAGTTACGCTCTCAGTGTTGATTATCATATTACTAGGCATTAGCCATACACCGGGAGCAACAGCTAAATCAAGACGTAATTTCGCTTCTTGGACAGCTAATTGATACCTTTGGATCGAACTCGAAATGTCATTCTCGATCACACTACTCTCAAACAGGGCTAAGAATTCTTGTTGAGTCTCGATCGCTCCACCACCACTACCGGAAATCGAATTTCTAGTGTTGACTTGCGCCCCCAATATGCAGTAAACAAAAGCTTCCACAGATCGATTCAATCTACCAAGACCCGCTTTAGTGAGTCCATAGCCACTTGTTGGGATAAACCAAGCATATTTGTAATCGGCAAAGTCATCATTACGGATGAATGAGATGAGATTACCTTTTTCCTTCTTACCTCCATCATCAGCAAATTTACCACCTTCACCAGGCCACTGATCAGCTTCATCATCGTAATTCCTTACCATATGAACATTTTGATATCCACCACCCGCTCCATGATATCCAGCACCATAATCTATGAATATATCGCCCAAACCCCCATTTCTTCCACCTTTCCATCTAAAGTCAGAGTTTTTTGAGATTCCAAATTCAGCACACAATCGTTGATAAGCGACTTTGCTGTAAGGGTTGTTGTTTATTACAAAGGGTTGCTCATCAGGTAGGGGAAGACTCAATTCATACAGTATTCGTCTTATTGTGAAATATATATGAAACTTAATGAAGCTACTAACGACTTTAGGGTAGTTGAGACTCTCGAAAGGACTTATTCCACATCCAGAGGTCGCACACCACACTGCAAAGTTCAGTTGTTGAGGCCAATAATTCATATCGGGGGCGTTCAACCATTTTCTACTCTGTTTACCAAACTTGAAAGTCACAACTTGGGAGGTGAAAACATTACGCATCTTAGCGGTGAACTTTTTCGTATTGGACACGTATATATCCAGTGAGGTCAGCATGTTTGTGATATTAATTGTGAAATCATTAAAATCAATGGCAGGTATTGAGTAAGAGCGATTGGTCATAGTTAAACTCTTGGGGAATGAACTCAATGCATCATCATTCAATCCTAAATCTTTCCATAGCAGTCTTTTCAAACGGGGTGATAGGTCTTCGGTCCATGTTTTGCCAGTGGGGTCATCATAAGACATGATTGTTGTTCCATTAACTTTCCACCTAATGTAACCACCATATTGATCGGCTACAAATACGAATTGACTGTGATCAGCCTTTGGATACCTATTTCTGAAATCATTGAGTAACATTTTATTATTTATGTTTATAATAAGATGTTTTTAAATCAACACCGTTCTTTTCTAATACCAACCTCATAATTCCATCCTACAGGCGTTCGCTCAAATGAAAATTTCAACGTTCGGGACCGGTTAACTCCTTTAAAATTTCCGCACGAACCTCTGTCCTTATCTGTGACATATTTAAGTTTTTTTCTGTATCTTTCCGGTTTTTTTGACGGATTTCGAGTTTTAGTTTTTCAAACTTGTCCAACTCTGATAAAATTAGCGAAAATTCTTGGTCTGAGATGACGTTATCTTTCAGTGCCTTTGAAACCAAGTCGTGAATGGTGTTTACTTTTGCTTTTGCTAGAGAAACGGTCTGTTCGTGTTTACTAACTTTATGTGAAAGTCGTTTAGAAGCCGCACCGAATCCGACCGATATTCCACCACAAAGACCACCAACCGCTCCCAACGGGATACCAACAACAGCACCAAAACCAGTAAGAGAGGTTCCCAGTCCACTTGCAGATAAAATAACTGAAACCACCCCGCTACCAACACTGATTTTAGTAAATATCCCCCTCGCTCTATTGTATTTTTTCCTAACATCCTCATAATGTCTAATTTCCTTCTGAAGATTATGTACTACTTCACACGATTTTTGAAGTCTGAAATTATTTGGGTCCCCATTCATAGGCACTTGTGGATAAATTCTATTGTAGTCTTCCATTTTTTACAAATCAACAGGAAATCTTTAAATGAATTCGAATAGGTTCGTTATTTAAGTTAGGCTTTCTTCCATCTTTATCTAAAATACACAAAGTAAAGTAGTTGACCGGATTTTTGGTTTGTGGAATTCTTAAACAAGGATGCTTTTGAGATGGAATAACAGCTAGTAGTTGTGAGGGTTTAAGTTCTTCATTTCCACCGCTGAGGTTAAAACAATTGGAATATGAAGACTTTGGCTCTATAAGATCACACATTAAGTACAAAGGATTTCTAGACGACGATTGATGAATGTAACTAACTTGCATTTGTATCTCTTTTACTTGGGTTAAGGGAGGATCTAGATAAATTCTTGTTTCAGGAGTTAGCATAGTGATAGTTAGAAACGTTGTATCATTCATTATTTTTTTTTACTTAGCGTCTCTTCTTTTTAAATTGTTCCACAAGGTATAGAACCACAGCCACTATCAACAGCCAAGCATTTTTACTTAAGAATCCAATAACCTCACCGGCAGTCTTGAACAGAAAGCTCACGATAGCTCCGACCATTCCAGGTAATATCTCACCAATCTTTTTACCAATCGTTTTCAAACCGTTACCAACACCTTTACCCAATTTGGTTAGACCTTTAGAAAGATTAGAAACGATAACACCAATGACCACACCTACAGCACTCACAACGGCAAAGACTGTAAAACCGTACTTTTTGAAGATGGCCTTCACACGATCCCGTAATGACATTCGTTCCTGGATTTGCTCATTATCCTCCTCCAAGTTGGCTATCTCTTGTTCTTGATCAGCAATTTCTCTCTCTAGAGTTTCAATTTGGCTACTTTCCTCTGGGGTCTTAAGCGGCTTATCTCTTTGGAATTTTAGCTTCTCTTTCATTTTGGTGAGTAATCCCTTTTTCTCAGCGATCACACCATCATTAGCCTCCACAACCTCTTCTGCTCTTGGGCCTAGACTGTTCATTATAATCTTGGGGAGTTTATCATTAATTTCATCATCTTTACCTAATAAGGTATAAGGCCTTGAATTTTTTCTAAACAGTTCCACAACTACATGACCCAACTCGTTAATTTTAGCTCTGAACTTGGAAGTATCAACTTTTGGGAATTTTGATTTGATTCTATCCCAGGCTTCATCTTGTTCTATTTCCAACTCTCCAATCAATAAGGGACTAGTTTCATCATTACCACCGATATCAGGGTCAATTTGACGAGTGGTGGATGTAATTCTTTTTAATGGTATATTTTCACTATCACCATCATCGTCTGGATCAACAGGAAAGTCTGGTATTTCTGGGTAATCTTCCATAATTTTTTACTTATCAGTAAGAAATCTTTAAACTGATCACACACACTTACCTAAAAGAATTTACTAGCCATATAACCCAATGCCAGCATACCGCCACCTACATATGCCATCTCCCCCATCTTTTGATTGCTGCTAGGTCTATAATAATCAGAGAATTTTGGTTCATGTGACTGACTATACAATTTCAAAGCTTCATCGGTATTCGAAATATTTTGTGAAGCTCGGTGTTTAGCATCCTGCTGTTTAGAGTACCAATCAATGAGATTCTGTCTCTTTTCCTGGTATGTGGCATAATCTTTTTGATATTTTTCTATTGCCTTGTCGTGTCGTATTCGCTCCGCATCTGTGTTATCACCTGAGAGATATTTTGCAAGATACGAGCCACCCACGAACGTTGTCGCATTCAATATAGCTCCACCAATCATCATTGCTATTGTCGCCATTTATTACTCAATATGTAAAATCTTTAAGCAGGCAAAATTTTTTGATCTTCTAAATAAGTTTTGAGGTACATACTACCGGACAGGACAGCGACCCATTTAGCATAGTTTGTAATACTTGAGGAGGGATCGTTTATAAATGATTCTTTCATGGCCTTTTTAGCGACATATCCAACACCGGCAGCCAATCCGATAATGACGGCTGAATCGGTAACAGTTTTAACAAGTTTGTTTTCAGTTGACATGATTTTTATTGTGGGTAGAGAAAATCTTTAAACTACTTTCCTCAGAGCATTCCTATTTTCGGAGTTGGTTGGATAGTGGTCTGTGGGGGTGGTGGTTGGGTAGGAATATTTGAGGGTGGTGGTTTTCTGTTTTTGTAGTACCTCATAAACATGTCAACTGCGGTAAACCCTATTCCAACAAGAGATAACACAGTTGTAAAAGATAGCTCTGGAATCCAAGCCTTTGTAGTTTCTTCTGGACTGGTCTCCGCCGCTTGTGCCTCTTCACGCTTCATTTCCCTAGCTAACGCTTCTTTGGCTCTTTTGTTGTATTCTGCTAATTTTTTACCGGCAGCGACCTTTTTAGGATCCTTCTCTTTAACAGCTTTCTTATTTTTAGGAGGAGGGGGATCTATTGTAATTTGTTCAACAACTTCATCAGACATGATTATTTATTTTCCATAGTAAAGAATCTTTAAATCAGTTGTGCTCAGTAGCCTGTTCATTAGTACTTGAAATTTCTTGTGTTTTGTTGATTCTAATGTGCTTAGCAACCTGGAATAGTCCGCTAACAAGTGCTACCAATCTTCCACCTCTCAGTACTGACAGACCCGCAAAGTTTGATAGTTCACGCTTAACCAACTCATCGTTTTTTAAGTCTTCACAAAGCGCTTCGATATCGTCCACATCAACCAAGTACGAAATGACATGAGAAATTAATTGAAGAGTTGAATCTACTAATCCACCACTAATTTTCTTACCTAATACAGTCTGGTACCGATTATAATATTTTTCAACTTCTTTTGCTTTGAGTTTCTTTATATCACCTAGACTCATCTCATCACCTAGATATTCCTTTGTAGTCCCAAGAGATGCGAGAATAGCTAGTGATTCTTGTTTGATTTCAACATCATTATCTTTAGGTTCTTCCATACAATCTTCCATACAATCTTCAACGCTTGTCATCTTTTAATTTTGTAATAATACATAGATTCTTTTAAATCAACGCACCGATTTGCCCAGGAATCTCTAAATAACATTGGAATGGATAACGTAAACAGAAACAGAGTCTCGAATATTTTTCAGTTTTCAGCATTTCTACAAACTTTTTACGAGTTTCAGCGTCTAAATCCCCTCCATAATCTTCGAAAAGCATCTTCATACCTTTTTGTGATGGATTATGGAATGTAACCACACAAGCTACATTTTCACGGAATGGTTTTGCTATGGATGTTAATTGTTGCGTCAATACCCATACTGATAATCCATGATGCCTTCCAGAGAATGCTAGATCTATAAACTTGTTCGAGCGTTTCTTTAGATCATTCGATACGGCACAGTCGTCTAAAATTATTAGTGTATTAGTACCAGAGAACAAAGTTTGACAATCAGTTAATAACTCATTAATCTCATCGCTGTTACTAGCATCTGGTGATAATACCAAGAAACGTTTATCTCCGTGAGCAAATTTATGATAAGTCTTATTTTTAGCATAAGTCGGACATATGAGAACAATGTATTCAAACACTTTGCGAAATGGTCCTAGGAGCTGATCCGTGAGGTACTTTGTCTTTCCACAATTTGTTGGACCTGTTATAATGCAATGAAAAGGAACTTTTTCTCTCAGTTCTTCCATCTTTTAACTAATACATAATTGATCTTAAGTTTGAATTCATGATCTCCATCAACGCGTCGGCTACCACGAAAATGTAGCAGGTGATATTTCCTGTTCCTCCAACTTTTCGGTTCATTTCTAGTTTTACACCATCTCGTGTGTTGTTCAAGGACAGTCCTCCTCCATGAATACTATTGTCAGGGTGAGTTCTCAAGTCAATCCATATAGCAAACTTGTCGGCATAAAAATCATTTAGCTTGACACCCTCTCTACCGAAACGTTTCTTTACCGAATCCCAGAAGTCTGACGGTTCCATTCCCTTGGAGTAGAGACGGTTTGGTATGCCGTCAACGTTAATCTTGATTGATGTAATATTCGGATTGACAAACTTTTCAGAATCTCGTGCTCCTCCGATGTATCTCTCTGTGAACAAGCACAATATCCCTGTCATTGATCTCCTAGGTAGATTAATGTTCTCGTTTATGTAACTGTCATTAGGTTTGGAGATGGCAAAAGTTTTGTGGAGAAGGACATTCTCGTAAAAGAATCCTTTACCAACCTGATAAGCTGACTGAGCCTCACTAGCTAAGTATTCACTTGAGATACAAGCATATTCCAACTCAAGGTTTGCGATTTTGTAAGTTGGAGTCTTGGTCTTGTCAGAATAAACAACAATATCTGAAACTGGGGCCAGTGTAATCTCAAAGATTAGTGGATGAGGTAACGCCTTTGGATAGAAAACCCCATGCTTGCTGAGAATAGGATGGTTGAGTGGGATACGGTACTTGGTGTTGTATACTGCTGCAAGAGCTACTTCCTTATCATTTCCTGATGTTACCTTATCACCCGCATTTGTCCTAAGCTTCCTCATGTTTTCAGAAGAAATACCTTGTTTTATTCCATCCTCACGATCTTCAGCTGTTAAGTATAAGTCATGGTATGTTTGAAAGAGATCGTATCTTTGAGTATCCTGTAGTGTTTCTCCACCAAAAAGAACCCTGAGTCTGGATACAAGGTTACTGCCTACGTTATTCACAAGGGTATTGTTAGCATGACCGTCAACAGTCAAGTCAAATAGTAGAGATACACTTCCTGGGACAATCACTACATTCTCAGAAAGTTGTGGAATATTTATATACAAGGTTTCTCCAGGACTAGCGGAGGAGGGATTGAGTGTAATTCGATTCAGTGACGATTCCGCTTTCAAACCGAGGGGCTCTAGTGGAATCCTGTTTGGGTTAATTTCTTCAGATATAGCTTGTGACATATTTTATTTTAAAGATAGGCGGATTATTCTTTAAATGAGGAAAACATACTATTCAACTTATGGATACTGGAAAGGTTATTCTGCCATTCCAAAATTAGCTGAAAAAGCAAAAGTTAGTGAAGATGAGGCTAAAAGATGGCTTGAGAAACAGGCGCTGTGGCAAATCTATCTACCAGCTCCAAAGTATATCCCTAGGCCGCATTGGAATGTGGAAAAGCCTAATCATATTCACCAAGCAGATCTATTATTTTTACCACATGATAAAGTAGGAAGAAAGACATATCGATATGCTCTGGTTGTGATTGATATTGCCTCGAGATACAAAGATGCAGAACCACTAACCTCTAAAGAAAGTAATGAGATTTCAAAAGCTTTAACAAAAATATACTCCAGAAAGTTAAAATATCCTAAAACATTAATTGTTGATCCTGGTAAAGAATTTATGGGAGATGTAACAAAACTTATGGACAAACATAATGTAACCATACAACGGTCCGAAGCTGGAAACCATAGAGCTCAAGCATTTGTTGAAAGAGCAAATAGAACATTATCAGAAAAACTATTTAGTCATCAATACGCACAAGAAATGATTAGTGATGATCGATCAAGAGTATGGGTGAAACGATTACCAGCTATTTTGAAAACTCTGAATAGTGTACCAACGAGAATAACTGGTAAAGAGCCTGAGAAAGCTATAAGACTGAAAGAGGTTGATATTGATCCTCCAAAGTATAATCGAGTTGTTGGATATGATGAGGTTAGACTGCCACCTGGTGTTAAAGTTAGATACTTACTTGCTCCTGGAGAAGATGAAGGAGGTGAAGAGAGAGGAAAAAATACGGCTCTGGGACACAGGGATTTGTCTGAGATTTTTCTGAGATTATTTTGAGATTGATATTAAAATTGAATCAGAGATTTTATCAAAGATTTATACAGATCATAGTTCTAGGACACAGGAATTAATTCTTATTATAAAAAAAATAAAATTGAAAATGAAAATTAAAATAATGATTTAAAGATAAGAATTAATTTTACAAATTATAAATGGAACAACTAAATAATTTGAGTACAAAACAATTACGCTCTCTAGTTTCATGGTATAAAATTAGGGGACGAGCCGCAATGACTACTAAAGCAGATCGAATTCAAGCATTGAGTAATATCCCAGAAATAATTAATAACGTTCAACAAATCGTTGATAATATTAGAGAAATTATTGTGGCAGTAGATAATACACCAAATAGACGAGCAAACCAGCCACAACCACCTCTTCCAATTCCTCGTATTACACCTCCAACAACAGCACCGCCAAGGCCACAAACTCCAGAAGGACCAAATCCAAGACCACGTATACCAACACCACCACCACTGCCACTGCCGCCACCATCAAGACCACAAACAAAAATTACAAAACCACAAAAGTCAGCAAGAAAAATAAAAGTTACAAAAACAAAACAACTCCCTTATGCGGGAAATATATTATACAAGTTTTGGGATTTTGTAAAACCATACATTCCTGAAAAAGTAAAAAATGAAGCAGAAAAACTAGCTAAAAATGTTATGGAAAGATATAGAATATTAAATGAAACTAAAAATCAACCTAAAGAATCAAAACCTCCACCTACTTCAAAAAAACCTAAAAGAGAGAAAGATTCAATTACAGGTAGGGATTATGAGAAGGGGGGGGCTAGACCTAAAGAACCAAAACCGACACAACCACCACCACCGTCTACTTCAAAAAATGAAGGGAATAATAAGAAGGATGGTGCTGAACCCAAAACAAAAAAAGGTAAAAGTGTTAAAAAAGATGAACAAGAAAATGAGGAGGATTTCGTACCAAAAGAACAAAAAAAAGAATTTAAAAATGGATATTTGAAAAATTACAGGATAGATGGAAAGAAAGGTTATGATCCTGAAGAATTCATGAAAAAAATAGAACAAAAGGTTACAGATTTAATTAATAAGGAAAAGAAACCAATCAAGATTAAATTTATATTAACATGTAAGTTAGTAAAATTGTCTCTACTCAAAAATCAAATTGAAGAAGAAACTGAAAAATTCTTTCACTCTTCTCCAAAAATAATTACCGAAGCAAGTAATTTATCAGAATTATATGATGATATGATTAAAAATATACTTAATGAGCTTGAAAAATTTCTAAATAATGGTTATAAATTTGTATTCGATTCTGTGGTGCGAATTGATATTGGTATGGCGCCTTACATAGTTACTTCTGGAAGTTCATATTTTCCACTACCTGCAAGATTGGCAGCAAAAAAAGCTGTTGTTAACCCTAAGAATTATCACGATAAAAATTGTTTTATACATACAGTAACAGAAGCAGTGTTTCCAAGAGATAATCACCGAGAGAGAGTAAATAATGAACTTAAGGAAAAATAAAAAAAAATAAACTTTTCAGGACTTGAAGGCCCAGTTTCAATAAAAGATATTGATAAGTTTGAAAAACAAAATCCATATGTTGTTAATGTATTGAGATATGATGATGAAGATGATATGATATATACTGCAAGAATAAGTGATAAATGCTATTGTAAGAAACAAGAAAAATGTAAGAATTGTGGTTGTAGGAAAAAAGAGTGTAAAAAAGAAGAAGAAGAATGTAAGAAAGAAGACTGTATAAAACAAGAATGTGAGAAATGTGGATGTAAGAAATGTGATTGTAACAGATATGAATGTAAGAGATGCGACTGTAAAGTTATCACATTACTTTTGGTATCTAATGGCGAAACAAATCACTACTGTTTAGTAACAAGTATTAGTAGGCTTTTATCCTCTGAAATTGATAAAAATAAAAACAAAAAACATTTCTGTCTTAGATGTTTCAACTCATTTTATGAAGAAAAAAATTTGTATGAACATAGAGAATACTGCGATTCACACGGAGAAGTTAAAATCAATATGACAAAGAATGAAGATGGAAGCCCAAAATTTATTTACTTTAAAAATTTTAAAAATAAAATGCGAGCGCCCTTTGTTATTTATGTAGACTTTGAGGGATATCTAATACCAATACATACATGTTCTCCAAGTGAAATTAAAAGTTTTATTAAAAAATATCAACTGCATAAAGCATCTGGATTCTGTTATTATATCAAGTGTTTTGATGATAGTATATTACCTCTTGATTTTAAACAACTTGTGCAATATACTGCAAAATCTGAAGATGAAGATGTGACAGAGATATTTGTAGAATATTTAGAAAGAGATATTAGAAAAATCTATGAATTAATAGAAGAAAGAAAGGAAAAGTTTAGATTCTATAATAAGAATAAAATGTCAGAAACAATAAAAAAAGAATATGAAAATGCAACTCACTGTCATATATGTGAGGGAGAATTTAGAGAAAATAGTAAAGAAGATTATAAAAAAGTAATAGATCATTGCCATCTTACAGGGAAGTATAGAGGAGCTGCGCATAATAAGTGTAACTTAAAATATGAGATTCCTAAATTCATTCCAGTAATAGCTCATAATCTGTCAGGATATGATTCACATTTATTTATTAATAATCTTAGTAGAACAAAAGGTGAAATAAGTTGTTTGGCTAATACTGATGAAAAGTATATTAGTTTCTCAAAGAAAATTTTAATTGGTTATGATGAAGATGGTAAACCCATTAATCGAACAATCAGATTCATTGATTCTTACAAATTTACACCTGCTCCTCTTAGCGACTTAGTTGATAATCTTACAAAATGTGGAAAGTGTGAAACATGTAAACCTGGAGATTGTTTGAAGAGATATGAAAAAGATGGAGAAGTAATTAAGTATAAAGGTATTGGTAGATGCGGAAAATGTGATAATTGTATGTTGATTGGAAAAAGATGTCTTTCTCCAAAAGATGATAAACTAATCGAAACAAAAAAAGAATTTGGAGATAAGACAAATATGATAACGAGGAAGGGTGTATATGATTATGATAATTTTACTAGTATTGATAAACTTAATGAAACTAAACTTCCACTAAAAGAAGCATTCTATTCAAAATTAAATGAAGAAGATATAAGTGAGGATGATTACCAACATGCTGAAAAAATATGGGAAATTTTTAATATGAAATCAATGAGGGAATATCATGATTTATATCTCAAGTCAGATGTACTACTTTTAGCAGATGTATTTGAGAACTTTAGAGATGTATGTATGAAGAATTATGGTTTGGACCCTGCCCACTATCATACATCACCAGGACTTTCTTGGGATGCATTGTTAAAATTAACTAAAGTTAGATTGGAATTGTTTACTGATGTTGATATGTTACTTTTGATTGAAAAGGGTATTTTTGGTGGTGTGGCTCAAATATCAAAAAGATATGCTAAAGCTAACAATCCATATATGGAAAACTTTGACATAAATCAAATGATAAGTTATATTATATATCTTGATGCGAATAACTTATATGGAGGTGGAATGAGTGGGAATCTACCTACACACGGTTTTGAATGGATGACAAAGGAAGAGCTTGAAAATTGGAGAGATATGCCTTGTATAGTTGAGGTTGATTTGAAATATCCCAAACATCTTCATGATTTACATAAAGATTATCCTCTGGCTCCGGAAAAACTTACTGTTAATAAAGTTCAGAAATTAATACCAAACCTATTTGATAAGGAAAGATATGTCGTCTATCATGAAACACTAAAATTTTATGAAAGTATGGGATTAGAAATAACAAAGATTCATAAGGGCATTAAATTTGAAGAGTCTGCTTGGATGAAACCTTACATTGATTTGAATACTAAATTGAGAGCCCAAGCAACTAATGATTTTGAAAAAGCTTTCTTCAAGTTAATGAATAACTCTGTATTTGGTAAAACAATGGAAAATGTGAGAAAAAGGATAGATGTGAGATTAGTTAATAATGTGGAATCAGCTAAAAAATTAATAAGAAAACCAAACTTTAACCATTTTACTATCTTTTCTGAAGATCTAGCTGCTGTAAATATGAAGAAAACAGAAATAAAATTTGATAAACCAATTTATGTAGGGTTTTGTATTTTACATCGAAGTAAACAAATAATGTATGATTTTCATTATAATTATATGAAAGCAAAATATGGAGAAAAAGCTGAATTACTTATGACTGATACTGACAGTCTTGTATATCATATAAAAACACCTGATTTCTACAAAGATATAAGTTCTGATGTTAGAGAAAGGTTTGATACTAGTAATTATCCTAAAGATCATCCCTCTGGAATCGAGACTGGTGTAAACAAAAAAGTAATTGGAATGTTCGAAGATGAGTTTGGTGGAAGGATACCTAAAGAGTTTGCAGGTACAGGAGCTAAACAATATGGTGTATTAATGGATAATGGTGAAGAGATAAAAAAGAATAAAGGAACAAAGAAATCAGTTGTTAATAATAAAATGTGTTTTAATGACTTTAGAGAATGTGTATTCACTGGAAAACCACAAATGAGATCACAGAATTTAATTAGCCCGGAATTACATAAAATTTATACTGTAAATGTTAATAAAAATGCATTATCTGCTGATGATGACAAGGTAATTATTTGTAATGATAAAATACATACTCTTCCCTACGGACATTATCTTTCTAAAATAAAATTAGATGACAACATGAACATCATCTTTCCAAAACAGAATTAGGAGGTAACTCAGTATTATAGGGTATAACCTGCAGTTCCTCCCTTACAAAACCACGTCTCGGTCCGTCTAGTAAATAATACAAAACTGGTTGATTAGGTGAAATCACACTTCTAGAAATATCATAAACCTGAATACTCCATATAGGATCAGTAGCTCTTCTTCGTTCACCACCCTCGAGTTCACCTGGAGATAATAAATATCTAACACTAACAGTAGGAGGTAATCTAACCTCATTAAGTCCTACCCTACGTTGGTAATTTTTGGGTTCAATATCAACCTCTTTCAGTTTTATAGCTTTACCAGGTTCTTTACCAGTTATTCTCGTTGGTGTATTATTCAAAGTTTTCAAAATATCTGGTAATCGTTTCACCCATACTCTTGACCTTTCATCACTAATCATTTCTTGTGCATATTGATGACTAAATAATCTTTCACCTAATATTCTGTTTGCACTTTCAACAAATGCTTGAGCTCTATGATTTCCAGCTTCACTTCTCTGTATTTTCACATTATGATAATTCATAAGTTTACTAACCTCACCCATAAATTCTCTTCCGGGATCAACCATTAATGTTTTAGGATATTTTAACTTTCTAGAATATATTTTTTCAAAAGCTTTGGATATCTCATGGCTTTCTTTTGAGGTTAATGGTTCTGCATCTTTGTATCTTGTGGCAACATCAACCACAACTAATGCATATCGATATGTTTTTCTTCCAACTCTATCATGTGGTAGAAATAATAAATCTGCTTGGTGAATCTGATTAGGCTTATTCACAGTCCAGTGTGGTCTAGGTATATATTTTGGAGGTGGAAGATATATTTGCCATATTGCTTGTTTCTCTAACCATTGTTTTGCTACATTTTCACTTACTTTTGCTTTTTCAGCTAATTTAGGAATTGCAGAATATCCTTTCCAATATCCCAAAGTTGAATAATATATTTTTGAAAACTTCGGCGTAGCCGGCCCCCCTCGGGATATTTTTTCGTTACTCATTTAAAGATTACTCCACCCTTCCTTAAAATAAAATATGTCGCAAACTATATCTGAAAAAATTAACCCAAACAGGATTCCAAGAGAGCCACTAGGTTTGAAAGCGGAATCAATATTGAATAGAATTACACTAAATCCATCATCAGCTGATCCTGGAGAAACACTATATATAAATATTCCAAAACTTACCCAGAATTTAGTTCTAGTACCTGGAAGTTTATCTCTCCTATTTAATTTGACTGTTGATGGTCATGCCGATAACACCCTCGTGAATAATGTAGGTAGTAACCTTGTATCCAGACTCAGGGTTCTTTTTGGTGGTGAAACACTACAGGATACTCAAAGATACGATCTATTTCAAACATACCATGACTTATTCTTAACAGATGAAGAACGTGAGGATAGATTAAGACAAGGTATTTCTTCTGAAAACATGAGGAAGCTTAGGACGAATGCGGGTGATAAGGTAGACACAGATGCTAAGGAAGTAGCTCTTGCAGTAGTACACAACACTAAGTACCATATCCCACTAAACCATCCTATTCTCAACCATCATGGGGTTTTCTATCCAAAGGCGTTAGATCATCAACTAATCTTTGAGATTACACTAGCTCCAGTTCACGATATTGTTGTTTATTCTGATACGACAAAGACTCCAACTTACAAAATAACAAACCTTGAGTTGGAATATTCTTGTATATCAAGTGAATACTTAGCTCGTGAGGCGCAGGCAGCTTATCAGGTTGGTAAGGGATTCTTTTATGAGAATGTCACTCTACACAAAACTTTCACCATATCCAGACCTACAGACAGCGTTATAAATCAACATATTAATCTACCTAGAAGATCAATTACGGGGATATTATGTTTGTTTACATTACCATACGGTGGAGGAGCACGAGATTCTGAGAATTTTTTCAATCCAGGTATCACCTCAATAAATATTGATGTTAATGGCGTGCCAAATCGTTTCTACTCTAAGGGAATGGTACCTTCAGACCTATGGGAGTCAGTAAAGAAACGTTTCAGACCGACCGAAGGGAGTGGGAGGGGTTTCGGTGGTTCCTCCCGTTGGTCAGTAAAGGAAAAGGATTTTTATGGTAATAAGTTTGCTCTGTGGATAGATTTGAGAACTCACCCAGATAATGATATTCATGGAGGGGGTCTGGCCTTAAACAACGCACAAGATGGTGTAAAAATAGAAATGAAAAGAAAAGTTAGTGGATCTGGTATTATGACATGTTACATGTTTGTGGTTGCTGATGCATTAATGGAGGTTATGAATTCAAACTTAAGATCAATCATGTATTAGTTAAAAAGATGGAAGAATTACGAGATAAAATTCCTTTTCATTGCATTATAACTGGCCCAACAAATTGTGGAAAGACAAAGTATATAATAGATCAGCTCCGAGGACCGTACCGAAAATTGTTTGAATTCATTGTTTTAATATGCCCAACTTATTCTAAAAATAAAACCTATCATAACTTTGCTCGAGGAGATAAACATTTCTATGTATTATCACCAGATGCTAGTAACATTGATGAGATTAATGAGTTATTAACTGATTGTCAAACTTTATTCTCCGGAACAAATACACTAATAATTTTAGATGATTGTGCTGTTTCGAATGATCTGAAGAAAAGATCGAACAAGTTTATTGATTTAGCATTCTCTGGAAGGCATCATGGATTATCAATGTGGGTTCTCACTCAGCAATTAACATCGATAGCAAAACCATTCCGTGAAAATGTGGCTTGTGTTGTTTCATTCCATAATCCATCACAAAAGGGTATGAAGATGCTTTTCGAAGATTATGGAGGTGATTTAGACCCTGAAACTAGTAAAAAGTTTGTACAACTCCTGAAAACTGAAAAATATTCTAGGCTTTGTTTATGTTTACGTTATCCATTCCAATGTTATTTGGAGATCCCTGAAGTGATTTCAGCGTAGCTGGTCGGCAAAGCCGTTTTATTACAAGTCTAAAGACCAGCTACGCTGAAAATTAAAAGATGACAGAAGTTGAAGATTATATAGAGGAAGAAAAAACAGGAGGAAATACTGAGGTAAAAGATAATGATGTTGAAATAAAACAAGAATCACTAGCCATTCTCGCATCTCTCGGAACTACAAAGGAATATTTAGGAGTTGATATGAGTCTAGGTGATATAAAAAAATTATCAGTAAAAGATATTGAAAAATATTATAATCGATATCAGGCAGTATTAGGTAAAAAAATTAGTGGTGGATTAGTAGATTCATCTCTCCAATTAGTTTCTCAAGTCATTTCTTACATAGTTCCCGTAGATGATATAGAAGCTCTTTGTTCGGATTTGAAGAATGATGACTTGGTTAATCGTGAACTGACAAACATTGTAGGTCTCTTAGCATTAAAAGCAGGAAGATTGACAGCACTTGCTAGCGGACTATTCCAGGTTGCTAAACACGTTAAATTCAACAAAATACAAGAAGTTTCAAGGACAATTACAGATAATGCTAACAAAACTGAGCATGTAACTGAGCAGGTAACTGAGCACAACTGATTTAAAGATTCTTTACTTTGTGAAATAAAATAATAATGTCTGAACAGGTTGTTGAACAAATTCCGGCTCAGCCGGGCTCGCTCTTCGAGCGAATTACTATGGATCCTACACCCGAAAAGAAAGATTCTAAAAAGAAAGAGAAAGAAACCGGCGGAGCCGGGGCCGCCCTACGGGCGAAAGATCCTAAAAAAGTTGCAGCTGGCAAGAAATTGGCAGAATATAACAAAAAAGCGAAAGAAGCATTAGCTAGGGAGACCCTACGGGCCGTGGAGCAAATGAAACGTGAAAAGGAACAAGCAGAGATTAAAAATGAATCAGAAAATAATAATGAAGAAGAAACAGGTGAATCTAAAGCATGGATTCCAGAATTATCTTTTACTACCGTTTTATCTATTGTTGGATTAGGTTTTACTGCATTTGACATGTTTATGAGATATTATAAAAATAGAGAACCTACCCAACCACCTCAAACATCAAATATTTCTGTACCACAACCCACCCAACCTCAACCTCAGCCAACTACAAAATCCGTAGGACCAGCTCCGCTGAAAATAGGAATGATATGAGGAAAGTAGTTTAAAGGTTTCTTACTGATACAGTAAAAAATTATGTCAACTGAAAACAAACTTGTGAAAACTGTTACTGATTCTGCAGTCCTTATCGGATTAGCAGCTGGAGTTGGTTATGTAGCTAAAAAGGCCATGAAAGAATCATTTATGAACGATCCATCCTCAAGTATTACAAATTATGCCAAGTGGGTAGCTGTATTGTCAGGTAGTATGTATCTAAAAACATATTTAGAGGATCAAAAGATTTTACCAAATTAAAGAATTATGGCAGCAATAGCAATGATGGTTGGAGGAGCTATTTTGAACGCTACAGCTTTTATTGGTGGTTCATATCTTGAAAAATCTTTCACAGGAGATAAAACAGATACAGAAAAAATACGACACGATAAGGCATTAGAAAAATATCAAAAAGATTATGCTGAATATCAGGAAAAAAGACAGAAACTAATTGATTGGCAATCTCAACAAAATGATAATAAATATCAGGCTTCAAAAAATATTTCTAATACCGATGAAGCTTTGAAATTATATAGTGAGACACATGAACCAAAATTCTCTGATTATTATAGACCTAGTGACAATCAAAAGATGGGTGAAATGGCATATGTGGGTGGTGGTATGTTAGCCTTAGGTTATGCAGTTAGTAAATTATTTTAGGTAATTGTATGTGATTAGTTTAAAGATTTCTTACTGATGAGTAAGAAATCAAATATGGCAACCGCTTATACTAAAGACGATAACGATCCTTTCGGGTTGGGTGAAGAAAACGAACAAAAAGATCCTGATGATATTGATGAAGGTGATATACTACTTGATAGAAAGCCATCACCAAAAAGAGTCATAATAAAATCATCTACTACTAAGGGTGCTAGACCTAAAACCAAATCAGGATATACACAATTACCAAATGAAGAGATAGATATGGAGGAGATCGAAAGAAACAAAGATGAAGCCTGGACTAATATTTTAAAAAAATTCCCAAAGGCCAAACCTAATTTTCTTTTCAAATTCAATGAATGGGGTAAAATTGAAGTTGCAATCCCTAAAGAAGATCCAAAAAAAGAAAAATGGTATTATTTATTAGATTCTTATGGTGATGTGAACAAAAAATTGCCTAAAAAAATTAGAGAACCTTTAGGTCGTACAGCGGGAGAAATTGCTGAAGTTAATGATCGTGAGAAAGCAAAGATAGAAGAATTAAAAAACGAGGAGAATTATAGGATAAAATTTCTAAAAAATAAACCGCTGAATACCCCAGAAGAACTTAATGAAATTGAAACTAGAGAGAGAAAAGTTGTTGAGTATGATAATGAGATAGATAACATGGAGCGTGAGCAAGAAGGGGTAATTTAAAATATGTCATTACGTGATCGTGTGAAGTACATCTTCAAAAAGTATGGTTTTACAGTCTTTGCTGTTGTGAGTGCTGTTGGTGTAGTAATTGGTGTTATAATTTCTAATCTTTCTAAAGGTCTAACAACATTGGGGAAAGGTGTTGGTAATGGGTTGAAAGCTATTGGTAAGAAACTCGGTGAAATATTGCCTGGAATGGTTGGTGCCATCGTGAGCTTTCTATTCAAAACAGCTGGTGAGGTTATTGGATTTTTAGGTAAGAACGCTTGGCTTTTGATAATGGTCGTGGTTCTATATTTTGTGGAAAAGTTTAAAAAGAAGAAGAGGGGGTAAGTAAAAAAATGTGTGATACAATATATCTATCAATAACAATGTTAACTACTGAAACAAGAATTTATCTAGACCCACCATTATCAAATGTAAAAGATATACAAATGGTAGATAATTACTTTGGAAATACAGATCCTAACAATCCTTTGTACTTAATGTGCGATCTTATAGAATCAGTCTTCATATTACAATAAGATACCGAGCGGCGGGGATGTTGAACTTAACCCCTCACAACTACTGGCTGTTATTCCCTCAAAAAAGTATCCTTGTTTAAGAATTACAAAAACAAAAAATCCTGTGAACTACTTTACTTTATGGATTTTAGATAAAAATGGAAGAAATGCTAACTTAAATAACGGCCCTTTGTGGATTTTAGATAAAAATGGAATAAAGGCTAACTTAAATAACGATCCTTTCCGTATCAATTTAAAGATATCGTGTTGATCAGTAAAATACAATATGGAAGACTACAATAGAATTTACGGCGTAGCCGGTCCCGAGCAAAGCTCGATTTATCCACAATTACCAATTAATAGTGATCCAAGTTCCTCTTTTCAGTCGGTTAATTTCAGACTACAAAAGTCATGCGAAGTACTACAAAATCTTGAGAAGGAAATTAAACATTATGAGGATGTTAGGAAAAAATACAATAGAGCGAGGGGCATATTTACAAAAATCAGTGTTAGTAGTGGGGTGTTTTCAGTTATACTATCTGCAAGTGGGCTTGGAACCTCCCTTACTGGTTTTGGTGCTGCTGTTGGTATCCCATTAGGAGCGGTGGGGGGTATTTGTGGTGGAATATCGGTTGGATTTGGTGCGGCTTCTAAACGACTTTCACATAAAGTTAGTAAACATGAACAGACAGTTTCTCTAGCAAAAGCAAAAGTAAATACCATTCAAGACTTGGTTTCAAAGGCACTAAAAGATAACGCTATCTCTGACCAAGAATTTTCATTAATTTTATCAGAGGTGGATAAGTTTGAAAAACTAAAACTCGAAATCCGCCAAAAAACCCGGAAAGATACAGAAAAAAACTTAAATATGAATCAGATAAGAACAGAGGTTCGAGCGGAAATATTAAAGGACCTGACCGAAGGGAGGGGAAGAACAGCTCCCGTACATTGAAAATGTCATATGAGAGAACGCCAGTGGGTTGGAATTGTTATGCTGGTATTAGAAAAGAATGGTATTAGAAGAAACCGTAGGTGATTTAAAAGCATCCTATTATCAACGTAAATAATAAGATGGGCTTACTTAATGATTTTAAAAATAAATATCCAAAGGCTGATACAGGCCAATTCATAGTTGTAGCTGATTCATATGGAGGATATATTAAGTGGAAAGTTAATGGAATAACAATCATGTCTAATGATGATCCCACCGGAAAAACATGGACTGATGACCTATCACCTCGTTTGAAAAAACTTTTATGGAAAGATTTGGGTTTGAATGATGATGAATTGAGTTCATTCCCAAAGAGTTTAACTATGACTAATCGAAGCTATCCTATACCTGCAATTGATTTTGATGACTTTACAAGTGATATAACAAAAATGCTAACCTCACTGGATATATACGTGTCAAATACTAAAAAATTTACAGCAAAGATGAGAAACATATTTACATCCCAAGTTGTTACTTTCAAATTTGGAAAGCAGAGTAGAAAATGGTTGAACGGACCCGATATGAATTATTGGCCTCAACAACTTAACTTTGCAGTTTGGTGCGCAACATCTGGTTGTGGGATTAGTCCTTTTGAAAGTCTAAATTATCCTAAAGTAGTGAATAGCTTCATTAAGTTTCATATATATTTCACAATAAGACGGATATTATATGAATTGTGCCTTCCCTTACCTGATGAGCAACCTTTTGTAATAAATAATAATCCCTATAGTAAAGTAGCATATCAACGTTTGTGTGCAGAATTTAGCATATCAAAAAACTCAGACTTTAGATGGAAAGGTGGTAGAAACGACGGATTGGGAGATATATTCCTTGATTATGGTGAAGGATATCATGGAAAAGGAGGGGGATATCAAAATGTACATATTATAAGGAATTATGATCATGAAGCAGATCAATGGCCTGGTGAAGGTGGTAAATTTGCTGATGACGGTGGTAAGAAAGAAAAAGGTGACCTAATCTCATTCATTCGTAATGATGACTTTGCTGATTTCAAATATGGTTGGTTTATCCCAACAAGTGGACATGGACTCACTAAAGCTGGACTTGGTAGATTGAATCGATCTGCTGAAGCTTTTGTTTACTGTATATTGGGGGCGCAAGTCAACACTAGAAGCTCAATTTATGGTAATGGTGGTGGAGCTGTAGAGACTCAACAAGAATTCTTGGCTTTATTTGAAAGTAGTGTTATTGAGAATGATATTTCTAGTTCTATCCAAAGGTATCAATTAGCTGTTCAGGAAGCGAAATTACGGCTTGATTTAGCTATTGCTCCCGGTGTATGGTTAATGCCGAGTAATATGATAATCAACACCGAAAGCGTGACTGGTTTTAATAACAAACTTATGAAAGCTAGTAGCGATATGAATTTTGGAGTGAATAATTCACTAAACACTGAAGCAAAACAGGTTGGAATAAGTCATAACATGGGATCTTCAAAGGTAAAGTTACCTCATATCCACCTGAAAGGTGGGGCCAGCTTCACTGATATAGCTGAGACAAAGGAAAACCCTGTAGGTAATCCAAAACCAAAACCCTCAACTCTGACCGAAGGTAAGTACGTGACCACACAACATGAAACCAATGCGCGAAGCGAGCACGAAGTGCGTATATTAACATTTATAATTATCTCTGGTGGATTAGCGTGGTATCTATTTCGGTAGTTCATGAGTATTTCACGTGATTATGATTGTTTGTAAATTAATGTTCACATGTAGAACAATAGATTGCATACTTTTACGACATAGCAACAAACAAAATGTAAAGTGGATTTGAAGTTGAAAAGTAGATTTTATGTTTACTTTAAAAAGGTCGGTTTCTAACGTCGCTCAGGAATGTGATTACGTCAATGCAAATTTAAAGATGAATATGGTGTAATCAAAACAAAATGTTAAGTATTACCATGTATGAGTCTGAAACCAGGATTTATTTAGATCCTCCGCTTAAAAATCTTCGAGAGATACAGCTCCTTGATTGTAATATACAAACCAAAAGATTGATTAATTTCAAGGATCAACAGATATTGTTCAATGATAAGAATCGGGGCTTCATAATAATTCAACCCGGTACATATTCTCTTCGTAATATTCAATCGATCTTTCTTAATGATACTGATAGAGCAAAGATAACAATAATTGAGACTGATACTGTTGACTATCTATATTCAAATAAGAACTTCAACATTAAACTTACGAGGGGGTTGGCGGTTGGTTTAGGGGTGCCTGAAGTCATAAATCCGGGTGAATTATACCCTATAAATATACAGATTAGGGAACCACTGAGACTTATGTGTAGTATAGTGGATAATAAGTCGTCATATATGAATAACACAAAATATGGAGAACTTGTAAAACTCTCACCATCACACCTACTTGCTAACATACCCTCAAAGGATTATCCAACAATTCCAGTTCGAAAATATGAGACCCTAATAAACCACTTTGATTTAAGCATCTTAGACAATGAATGGAAAAAACTTGATCTGAAGGGTTCTTCCATAACTTTTAGTTTAATATTCAGATAAATTTCAGTGAAGCTGACCCTTCAGGTCTTTTATGTTATATAACACAGATAAGCGTTATATAACTTAATTTTCTCCCCACAACTCTTTCAAAAACTTTAACTCCTCGATATCTGCACACCAATCTAAAAGTCTTGATGGATGCCATGCTATAGGCATTAGATCATCATACAAGTCTTTGTAGAATTTACGTTTATGTAATATCTTATCAGCATTTGTATATATAGTAACATTAAATGAATCAATAATAAAATTATCAATATTATAATGATCATCACCATAATCAACAATATCATCATCACTATAATAAATACCACCTCTATATGTTAAATACTCTTCATTAACAAAATTTATTAAATCTCTAGCAAAATCATCAGTGCATATATCATCTACATCAAATTTTTTTATATTATCAGAAAAATCAAAAATCTCTTCTTCCCCATTCTTATCAGTATACAAAATTTCAAAATAAATCACTTCATTTTTTTCATCAATAAAACCAAGATTTTTTGATATAGTTTTTTTTAAATCTGACTTTATTGACTTCATAAAAGCATTAACACTAAGTTTTTTCTCATTAAAATATTCAAACTCAATCATTCTATCTATATCCATTTTTTAATATTTTAATTTATATCTTTAAATCATAATTTTATTTTTTATTTTTTATGACATTCTTTACAACTAGCCTTTTGTTTTTTATGTTTGCATATTTGGGACCCACCACAATCTTTACAATGCGTTCTCTGTCTTTTATGTTCACATATTTGAGACCCGCCACAATCTTTACAATGTGTTTTCTGTCTGTTGTGTATACAAAATTGTGATCCTTTGCATTCTTTACACTGATACTTAATTTTATTGTGTATACATAATTGTGATCCACCACACTCTTTACAAAAATATTTACACTTTCCATGAATACAAATATAATTATTATTGAGAGTAACTTTTTGAATTAGATTAATAATTTCCTCCTCTGAAAATTTTTTAAACACATTAATAAAATCTTCTTTACACATTCTTGATCGTCCTTTAATTTTCAACTCTTTCGCAATTTTTTTCAGTTGTACAAAATATAAACCATTTAGTTGTTCCATTTATAATTTGTAAAATTAATTCTTATCTTTAAATCATTATTTTCATTTTCATTTTCAATTTTATTTTTTTTATAATAAGAATTAATTCCTGTGTCCTAGAACTATGATCTGTATAAATCTTTGATAAAATCTCTGATTCAATTTTAATATCAATCTCAAAATAATCTCAGAAAAATCTCAGACAAATCCCTGTGTCCCAGAGCCGTATTTTTCCCTCTCTCTGGTGAGCGCAGACGTTCTACTGATCCTATCTGGAGTATTCAGGTTTACAATCTTTCCAGGAGTGTGGTGTCACCTAATCAGCCAGTGTTGTATTATTTACTAGATGGACTGAGACGTAGTTTTGTTAGGGAAGAGCTTCAGTTTGTACCAGAAGATACTGAGCTGCCACCTAATTTTGTGTTGGAACGATAATGTCCGTGGGCGTAAGTATGTATACCATCTTTACAAATGTGTCGCTTGTCATCAAATGGTGATAAGGCGATCTTGTTAACCGTTTCAGTGTAAACATCATGCTTGTGACTTCTGATTACATTCATCTGTCTCATCTGTGGTTCTTTATTGAATAGACAATCCTTGTAGTTATCGAAACTGATGGTTTTCTTGACGACTGCCTTCTTCATTCCCTTACATTTCTTTTCTTCTGTACCTTCATCCATCCTGTAGGAGTATAGCTTGGCACGTAGCCCTACAAATTCGGTTACCTGTTTACCACCAGCCTCATCTTTGAACATGCCGATGATTTTCTTGTTCACACCTGTCTCGATACCCGATGGATGATCTTTAGGATAGTTGCTGGTATCAAACATGTCTTTTACGTCTGAGCTAATATCCTTGTAGAAATCATCTGTTTCTATCTCATAGGCAAGACTGTCCGTATCTGTGAACAGCAACTTACCCCTTTCACCATATTTAGGCTTGATGTAATTGTAGTGAAAATCATACATCAATGTTTTACTTAGGTCTAGAATTGACATGCCTAAGTAAACAGGTTTATCGAAGACCAACTTTGTTTTCTTCATGTGGATAGCCGCTAGATTCTCACAAAAGATGGTACGGTGCTGATAATTTGGCTTTGATATTAATTTTTTCGCATCTTTTTCATTCATAACCAATCGAATGTCCACCCTGTTTCTAATGTTTTCCATGGTTTTCCCAAAGACTGAGTTATTCATAAGCTTGAAGAAATCTTTCTCAAAGTCGTTGACTGCTTTCGCCCTGAGGTTGGTATTCAAGTTGATGTACGACTTTAACCATGCAGACTCTTCGAATGTAATACCCCTATGAATCTTAGTGACTTTTAGTCCAAGACTTTCGTAAACTTTCAGGGTCTCGTTGTGAACAACATACTTTACCTTGTCGTTGAGGTTTGGGATCAATTTCTCAACCTTGTCAACCTCAAGTCTCTCTGGAGCTAGTGGATAGTCGTTATGCAAGTCGTGAAGTTGTTGAGGATACACCAAATCAACCTCGAGTATGCATGGGAGATTTTTCCAACCCTTTAGTTCTTGGTTAGTCATCCATCTAAAACCGTGAGTAGGGAGTGGTTTACTCATTGCCCATCCATAGAGATTGTTTGCGTCAAGATATGTGATATATTTTGTGGATAGGTTGGGGTCATATTCATCCATGTATGGGTTGTTGGCTTTACCATATCTAGTAGAGATCATAGATACGCCTCCTCGAATGCCTTTCTCAACCATAAGTAGCATGTCAGGATCAGTTAGCAGCTCCAACTCTACTTTAGTTAACTTTAACGCTGCATCCCAAGCTAGTCCGGGCGCTGTGTAATACCAGGCAGGATCTAATCCATAGTTTTTACTGCAAACATCTCGAAAGTTCTCGAAGACGTCGGCTAACAGGAGTACATCTGACTCAAGATATAGGTCGTGGTAATCCCTCATTGTTTTCATATCAAAGTTTTCCCACACCTTTTGAGCATGTTGGTAGTTTTCTTCTGTTATGTCTTTGTCATTGAGTTTTGAGTAGAATGCCTCCTTTGGTGGAAGTTGGGTTGCGTTGAGTTTATCGAAGCCGTCAAACCAATCGTATGGAAATACACCTTTTCTCAACAATAGCTCTAATTGTTCACCTTCATAGTAGCTCATAAGGTTTTTGAAAGCCTCTTTTGGTAGATTAGTTACTAAGCTGTCAAGGCTGGTTGCCATAAATTTAAATGAATCGATGAATCTTATGTCTCGCTTCACATCAACCTGCTTACCTTCTTTGTTTGTAAAGGTGCCAACTACAATCTGTTTTGTTAAAGAAATATACTTTTCCTCATTATTAGGTATACAGTTTATTTTACCTTTTGATGTACCAAGGTTCTTGATAAATAGGTGTGAATCATATCCAGATAGATTGTAAAAGATGACTGGGAAGAACTTTAGTAGTTATTATATGGGGGTTCTGGGACAATTATAAAAAATTATTAGATAAAAAAATATTACAAAAAAAATATTACCAAAGATTTCATTAAAAATTTTACAAAAAAAAAAGATACAAAAAATGAGGAAAATTTTATCAAGAAATTATCAAGGATTTTATCGGAGAATTTATAGGGAAATAAAAAAAAAAAAAATGAATTCAATTGTTATTTAAAAACAAAAATAATAAAAGTAAAAAATGGAAGAGTTACAAAAGAAAAAAGTTCGAGAATTAAAGCAAATGGCTAAAGACCACGGTGTTGAAAAAATTTATAAATTGACTAGAAAAGAACAACTCATTGAAGTGTTGAGTAATATTCCAGAAGTTATGGAAGAGATGCGAAATCTTCAGAAACAAACTCCTACACCAACTTCAGAACTTAAAACTATTAAGTATCATTATTATTGTATTCATAAAAGGCAGAAATCAAGATGTAAAGATTGTGGAGGAACACAAATATGTGAACATAATAGAAATAAAGCTTATTGTAAAGATTGTGGGGGATCACAAATATGTGAACATAAAAAACAAAGGACGTATTGTAAAGATTGTGGAGGATCACAAATATGTGAACATAAAAAACAGAAAGCACGTTGTAAAGAATGTAAAGGTAAAGGAATATGTATTCATGGAAAACAAAGAAATTTTTGTAAGGATTGTGGGGGATCTCAAATATGTGAACATAATAGACAGAAGGCATTTTGTAAAGAATGTTATGAAAAAATTAAGTTATATAACAAAAAAAAAATTAATTAATTTGTTATTTAAAAACAAAAATAATAAAATAAAAGATGGAAATAAATAAAATTGAGCTTAAATATATTAATGATAAAAAACTTATCATTTGTGATTTTATGGAGGAAATAAAAGAAGATTTACTAAAAAATTTATCAAAAAATAGGCAATTTTTTCTTGATAAGCTGAGATATAACCATGTTTTACCTAATTACATAATTTTTAATGTGGAATATTATAATAAAAATTATGATTTTACACATTATATTGGATTTGAAAAGTACATAGATTTTGGCGTTGGTGGAATATGTGTTAATAAATTTGTAAAAGAAATTTTAAAAGCTGCTAATTATTGTTTTTTTGAGGATAAATATGAATACGATTTTAGCCCATGCCATGGTTTGTTTATTGTAAACTGGAATGAAATTAATCATTTTTATGAAAATGGTGTTTATCTTGCTTACCACGACGAGGAATGTAGTATTGATGTCTTTGATAAAAATTTTTTTATTAAAAAATTAAGTGTAAGTGTATCTTTAAATGAATATAAAATAAATCAAAAAGAGAAATTTTTCAGAAGTTTACACGATGAAATAATAAAAGCAGCATGGCACCCAAGTAGATATTTAGATTGGTGCGTTGATATTGAGGAATTAAAGTTTTTGGAAGAGTTATGGGGTGAAGATTAATTAAAATAATTATGTTATATAACTCAAATAATAGTTACATAACAAAAGAAATTTATCTAAATCTTAAACTAAAAGTTATGGGAGAACCCTTAAGATTAATTTTTTTCCATTCATTGTCTAATATGCTTAAATCAAAGTGATTTATGACACTCTCATATTTTTGAACTGGAATTGCTGGATAATCCTTTGAGGGTATGTTTGCAAGTAGTTGTGATGGCGTGAGTTTCACAAGTTCTCCATATTTGGTTTTATTCATATATGAAAACTTATTATCCACTATACTACACATAAGTCTTAGCGGCTCCTTAATCTGAATATTTATGGGGTATAATTTATTGGGATTTATTATTTCAGACAACCCAAAACCAATTTGTAGCCCTCTCGTAAGTTTAATTTTGAAGTTATTATTTGAATAAAGATAGTCAATAGTATCACCCTCAATTAATGTTATATTTGCCCTATAAAACTTAATAAAGACCGATTGAATATCACGCAACAAATATGTGCCGGGCTGCATTGTTATTATGGGTTGATTATTCCTTTCATCGAAAAATATCTGCTGTTCCTTGAAATTAATAAATCTTTTGGTTTTTATATTACAATCTAGGAGTTGTATCTCTCGGACATTTTTCAGCGGTGGATCTAAATAAATTCTTGTTTCAGACTCATACATGGTAATGCTCAACATTTTCCACGTAGTGGGGAGGTCTTTAGACCGATTTGTTTTCAGCGAAGCTGGTCTTTAGATCTGGTTACTTTATATTCATCTTTAAATCGAGCTTTCGCTTTGCGGGGCGGGGTCTACCCGAATTTGCTCGGGACCGGCTACGCCGTAATTTGCATTGACGTAATCACATTCCTGAGCGACGTTAGAAACCGACCTTTTAAAAGTAAACATAAAATCTACTTTCAAACTTTAAAACCGCTTTACATTTTGCTTGTTGCTATGTCGTAAAAGTATGCAATCTATTGTTCTACACGTGAACACTAATTTACAAACAATCATAATCACGTGAAATACTCATGAACTATCGAAATAGATACCATGCTAAGCCACCTGCTACAATTATAAATGCTAATATATTCTTTTCATGTTGCGTTGAGTCAATATCCTCCGGGCCGGCAGAGCCGATATTTTTTTCCTGTTTCATCGAGTCTGTTTTCGTTGAGGTTTTTGACGCCTTAGTTTCAGTTTTCCCTTCCAGGAGAATATGAGGTAACTTTAATTTTGAAGATCCTAAGTTATGACTTATTCCAACCGGTTTTGATTCCGTGTTTAGCGAATTATTCACCCCAAAATTCATATCAGCAGTTGCTTTCATAAGTTTGTTATTATATCCAACCACGCTCTCTGTATTTATAATCATATTACTTGGCATTAACCACACACCAGGAGCAATAGCTAAATCAAGCCTTAATTTCGATTCTTGTACAGCTAATTGATAATTTTGTATAGATTTTGAAATATCGTTTTCAATAACACTACTTTCAAATAAAGTTAAGAATTCTTGTTGTGCCTCGATTGCTCCGCCACCATTACCATAAATTGAGTTTCTTGTGTTAACTTGTGCGCCTAATATGCAGTAAACAAAAGCTTCCACAGACTGATTTAATCTTCCAAGCCCTGCTTTGGTGATTCCAAGCCCATCTATAGGTATGAACCAAGCATATTTGAAACCACTAAATACATCATTTCTAATAAATGAGATTTTATTTCCATCTCCATCTTTATAACCCTCATCAGAAAATTTATTTTGTTCGGGCCAAGTATTTGCATCATAATCATAATTTCTAACAACATATAAATTTTCATTTCCGCCAGAGCTGTAATAAATAAATATATCACCCAAACCATGATTTCTTCCGCCTTTCCACCTAAAATCAGCTGTATTACTAACCTCAAATTCTTGGCATAATCTATTATATCTAACTTTATTATATGGATTATTAGTTAACGAAAAAAGTTTTTCATCTGGCAAGGGTAGTTTCAATTCATACAATATTCTTCTTATTGTGAAATATATATGAAATTTTATAAAACTGCTAATTACTTTAGGGTAATTTAGACTCTCAAAAAGGCTTATGCCGCACCCAGATGTTGCACACCAAACCGCAAAGTTAAGTTGTTGTGGCCAATAATTAATATCAGGCTTACTCAACCATCTTTTACATTCCTTTGCAGAATTAAATGTTACAACTTGTGATTTAAATATGTTTCTCATATTTGCTGTGAATTTCTTAGTATTTGAAACGTATATATCTAGAAAGGTTAGAGTTTTTGTTACATCAGGTGTAAAGTCATCAAATTTAATAGCAGGTATGGGGTAGCTTTGGTTAGTCGTGGTTAAACTTTTTGGAAACGAACCAACTTTAGCTTTCTTTTCTAAACCTAAATCTTCCCATAATAATGTTTTCAAATTAGAAGGAAGATCGTCAGTCCAGGTTTTTCCAGTAGGATCATCATTTGACATAACTGTTCTTCCATTAACTTTCCATTTAATATACCCCCCATATGAATCATTAATAAATGTAAATTTATCAATATTAACGTTTGGATACCGGGTTTTGAAATCATCTAATAACATCTTATTCTTTGTGTTTCTGATAATCCGGTCTTTAGATCTAGAATAAGATGTAAAGTATTAATTAATTTCTTTTCTAATCCAGCTTCGCTCCGCTACGCGGGGAGGACTCCGTCCGATAACCAGCAAAACAATTAAATCCCACATCAGTTCTCTCATATGAAATTTTCAACGATCTAGACCTGTTCTTTCCCTCACTTCTATCAGTTCCTTTAATATTTCCTCTCGAACCTCTGTTCTTATTTTTTTCATATTTAAGTTTTTTTCTGTATCTTTCCTGGTTTTTTGACGGATTTCTAGTTTTAGTTTTTCAAACTTATCAACCTCTGATAAAATTAACGAAAATTCTTGGTCAGATATAGCGTTATCTTTTAGTGCCTTTGAAACCAAGTCGTGAATGGTATTTACTTTTGCTTTTGCCAGAGAAACTGTCTGTTCATGTTTACTAACTTTATGAGAAAGTCTTTTAGAAGCAGAACCGAATCCAACCGATATTACACCACAAATACCCCCAACAGTTCCTAATGGGATGCCAACAACAGCACCAAACCCAGTAAGGGAAGTCCCAAGTCCACTTGCAGATAGAATAATTGAAAATATACCACTACAAACACTTATTTTTGTAAATATTCCTCTCGCTCGATTATACTTTTTCCTAACATCTTCGTAATGTTTAATTTCCTTCTCAAGATTTTGTAGTACTTCGCATGACTTTTGTAGTCTGAAATTATTTGGTAATTGTGGATAAATTGCGCTTCCTCTTTGCGGGGAGGGGTCTTCCTGAATTTTCTCGGAACCGGTTACTCCGTAAATTCCATTGTATTCATCCATATTGTATTTTACTGATCAACATGATATCTTTAAATTTGTTACTTTCTCTTCTTTACACTTTCCACAAAATATAGAACCACAGCCATTATCAAAAGCCAAGCATTCTTACCTAAAAATCCAATAACCTCACCAGCTGTTTTGAATAAAAAGCTTACAATTGCCCCAACCATTCCGGGTAATATTTCACCAAGTTTCTTACCAATAGCTTTAAACCCATTCCCCACACCTTTACCTAATCTGGTTAGCCCATTAGAAAGATTAGAAACTATAACACCAATTACTACGGCAACAGCACTCACAACTGCGAATACTGTAAAACCATATTTTTTGAAGATAGTCTTCACACGTTCCCTTAATGGCAGATTTTTAAGTATTTCTTCATTTTTACTCTCCAGATCAGCTATTTGTTCTTGGTTTAAAATAATATTCTTTCTTGCTAGTTCTTTAAATTTATCAACTTCGGCTTGTAATCTTTCTTTTCCACGTTCTAACATTGTTAAATTTGACTGCCCCTTCTTATACTTATCTATTTCATCTTTGTATACATTAATTTCATTCAAAAGTTTATCTTTCTGTATTTTTAATTCTTTATTCTGCTTAACAGTTGAATCAAAAAGACTTTTCATTTCCGTTTTTTCCATTTTTTGTTTCTCAGCGAATTGACGTATTTCTTTTTCTTTTTGTTCATATCGACTAATCTCCATAGGATATACTTTTGTGACCGCTTCCAATCCTTGTACTACATTAAGTAATTCCATATTTTGTTCATTAGTTTCATTCAATTGTGATAAACGATTATTATCTTTTATAAGCATGGATTCATAATCAGCACCTAAAGCTTTTCTGAAGGTAATTGGTAAATTATCAACTTTTATTACCCCATCTTTATCAATCAATATATGTTCTGCAGCATTTCTCTGATTACTCAATTTAACCACCAAATTCCCTTCTCTATCCCATTCTACTGTAAATGGAGAATCTAAAGGGTTGAAATCTGGAAACAAACTTTTTATATATTGCAAAGCTTCCATCCTATTATCATATTTATCACTAGGTAATTTAGGTCTTGCACCCTCCTTCTCATAATTCCTCCTGCTAAATGAATTTTCTTCATCATCATCAGGGTTAATTAGACGGGTGGTTGGTGATATTGGTTCCATTTCCATATTTTCACCATCATCATCATCGCCTAGATCAGTTGGTTCAAAGTCTGGTATTTCTTTAAACATATCTCCTCCTTCTGCCATAATTTTTACTCATCAGTAAGAAATCTTTAGACCAAAAAGTTATGTTTGTAAATTATAAAAAGAATTATAATTTAAAGATAAAAAAAAATAAAAAAAAAAAACAATGAAATTTATAGATATTTATGATAATATTTACTATTATACACTAAGAAAATTTAATACAGAAGGAATAATTACAATTGATGACATGTTATTTTTAAGAAATATAGCAGTTAAATTAAAAGATAGAGAAAAACTAAAAGAGTTATATGAATTATTTAAAAAGCTTTATATTTCTACAGGTAGTAATATAAAAATAGTAAAAATTTTAAATTTATTGCATGTTGATATTAATATAAAAACTTGGGGTAAACATGTATCAAATATATAAATAATGCTTTAATTATAAAACAATTAATGTTTTTTTTTTTTATAATTTATAAAAATTTACTAACTGTGTACCCCAACGCTAACATGCCACCACCAACATATAACATTTCCCCCGTCTTTTGATTACTGCTTGGCCTATAATAATCCGAAAATTTTGGTTCATGCATTTGAGCATACAATTCTAAAGCTTCATCTGTTTTTGAAAGATTTTTTGATGCTTGATATTTTTCATCTTTTTTCTTCATTTCCCAATCAATTAGTTTTTGCCTATTTTCCTGATATTCTGCATAATCTTTTTGATATTTTTCTAATGCCTTATCGTGTCTTATTTTCTCTGTATCCGTTTTATCTCCTGAGAGATATTTTGCAAGATATGATCCACCAACAAAGGCGGTTGCATTTAATACAGCTCCTCCTAACATCATTGCTATTGTCGCCATAATTATTTTGGTAAAATATTTTGATCCTCTAAATATGTTTTTAGGTACATACTTCCCGACAATACGGCCACCCATTTAGCATAATTTGTAATACTTGAGGATGGGTCGTTCATAAATGATTCTCTCATTGCTTTTTTAGCTAAATATCCAACTCCAGCTGCTAATCCAATAAGGACTGCAGAATCAGTAACAGTTTTCACAAGTTTGTTTTCAGTTGACATGATTTTTTACTACATCAGAAAGAAATCTTTAGACCCCTTTAGGGCCGCGATCGGGCGGAGCCCTCCCCATCGGCCCGAAGGACCTCCCCGCGTAGCGGAGCGAAGCTGGAAGCAAACTAATTTCCTCATATCATTCCCTTTTTTAGCGGTTGTGGTATTTGTGATGGTTGGGTGGGGATATTTGAGAGTGGAACTTTAGTAGGAACTTGGGATAAATCAGGTATTCTATTTTTGTAATATCTCATAAACATGTCAAATGCTGTAAACCCTATTCCTACAATAGATAAAACGGCTGTAAAAGATAGCTCTGGAAGCCACGCTTTTCCATTTTCATTTTTAGTCTCAGCTTGTTCCTTTTCTCGTTTCATTTCCTCTCTAGCTAACGCTTCTTTTGCTTTTTTATTATATTCAGCTAATTTCTTACCAGCAGCAACCTTTTTAGGGTCTTTCTCTTTCTTTTTTGCATCTTTCTTTTTAGGGGGAGGATCCATTGTAATTTGTTCCGTAAAGCGGGGAGGGGCTTCATCCCGATCAACAACTTCTGTTCCTCCTTCACTCCGGCTTTGCTCGATTTGTTCTGTTTGGTCAGACATTATTATTTTATTTCACAAAGTAAAGAATCTTTAAATCAGTATCTTGATAGGTTTTGCTTACACCACTACGTAGTTGTTCTTTTAGCATCTCAATATCTTTTTTAATTTCTTTATTTTGTTGGTTTTTATGATCTAGAATCCTTTTAACATCTGCAATAAGTTTTAAAGCTTTTTGATTTTCATTTTCCATATCTCTTTTATATTCTACCAACATTATTTATTTTTATATTCAATAGCCTGCTCAGTTGTGTTAATTAGTATGTTCAATAGCCCGCTCAGTTGTGTTAATTAGTATGCTCAATAGTCTGCTCAGTTGTGTTGGAATCATCTATATTTTTACTTGTAACTTGTTGTTTTTCTGCTCGAAGAGCGGACACAGCTCCGCTGATTTTATCTATTTTAACGTGTTTAGCAACCTGGAATAGCCCGCTAGCAAGTGCTGCCAATCTTCCTGCTTTCAATGCTAAGAGCCCTACAATGTTTGTCATTTCGCGATTAACCAAATCATCATTCTTCAAATCCATGCAAAGCGCTTCTATATCGTCCACAGGAACCATGTAAGAAATAACTCTAGAAATTAATTGAAGAGATGAATCTACTAATCCGCCATTAATTTTCTTACCCAATACTGCTTGATATCTATTAAAATATTTTTCAATGTCTTTTACAGATAATTTTTTTATATCACCAAGACTCATATCAACCCCCAAATATTCCTTTGTTGTTCCAAGAGCTGCTAGGATGGCTAGTGATTCTTGTTTTATTTCAAGTTCATGCTCCTCTCTTCGTTCGGTATTATAATTATCTTTTACTCCAGTTTTTACCTCATCTTTTATCCCACTAATATAATCTTCAACTTCTGACATATTTTAAATTTGTAATACAACATTGATTCTTTTAAAACGGCTTTCTGCTTTGCGAGGAGGGGTCAAGGCCACTTCGGGCCCGGCGAAGCCGCTTGCCCAAATTTACCGACCCGATCCACGGGCCGTAGGGTCCCCGGCTTCGCCGTTACACGAAAATAACCTCGGGGATCTCCAAATAGCAATTAAATGGGTGACGTAAAGATAAAAAAAGTCTTGAATATTTTTCTTTTTTCAGCAGTTCTACAAACTTTTTACTAGTTTCTGAGTCTAAATCACCTCCATAATCTTCAAAAAACATCTTCATACCTTTTTGTGATGGGTTATGGAAAGTAACAACACAAGCTACATTTTCACGGAATGGTTTTGCTATGGATGTTAATTGCTGAGTTAGAACCCACATTGATAAACCATGATGCCTTCCAGAAAATGCTAAATCTATAAACTTGTTTGATCTTTTTTTCAGATCATTCGAAACAGCGCAATCATCTAAAATTATTAGTGTATTTGTTCCGGAGAATAAAGTTTGACAATCAGTTAACAATTCATTAATCTCATCAATGTTGCTAGCATCCGGTGATAATACAAAGAAACGTTTATCTCCTCTAGCAAAATTATGATAGGTTTTATTTTTAGAATAAGTTGGACATATTAAAACAATGAATTCAAACAATTTTCGAAATGGGCCCCGGAGTTGATCTATGATGTACTTTGTCTTTCCACAATTTGTTGGACCAGTTATAATGCAATGAAAAGGAATTTTATCTCTTAATTCTTCCATATTTTCTTTTTCCGCGAAGCTGGGAGGTCTTTAGACCGATTAACTAATACATGATTGATCTTAAGTTTGAATTCATAACCTCCATTAACGCATCAGCCACAACAAACATGTAACAAGTCATAATACTAGACCCGCTAACTTTTCTTTTCATTTCTATTTTTACACCATCTTGTGCATTGTTTAAGGCTAACCCTCCTCCATGAATATCATTATCTGGGTGAGTTCTCAAATCTAACCACAATGCAAACTTATTATTATAAAAATCCTTTTCATTTACCGAGTGCCTCCCCCCGGACGGTCCGAAACGTTTCTTTACCGACTCCCATAGGTCTGAAGGTATCATTCCCTTAGAGTAGAAACGATTTGGCACCCCATTAACATCGATATTGATTGAGGTGATACCAGGATTGAAAAAATTCTCAGAATCTCGTGCTCCTCCTGCATATGGCAATGTAAACAAACATAATATGCCTGTGATTGCCCTTCTAGGTAGATTAATATGCTGGTTTATAACGCTGTCTGTAGGTCTGGATATGGTGAAAGTTTTGTGTAGGGTGACATTTTCATAATAGAATCCTTTACCAACCTGATAAGATGCCTGTGCCTCACGAGCTAAGTATTCACTTGATATGCAAGAATATTCCAATTCAAGGTTTGTAATTTTGTAATTTGGAGGCTTAGTGGCGTCAGAATAAACAACAATATCGTTAACTGGGGCTAGTGTAATCTCAAATATTAGTTGATGATCTAACGCCTTTGGGTAGAAAACTCCATGATCGTTTAGAATAGGATGGTTTAGTATGATATGGTACTTGGTATTGTGTACTACTACAAGAGCTACTTCATTATCATCTGAACTATCCTTATCACCCGCATTTGTCCGTAGCTTTCTCATGTTTTCAGAAGAAATACCCTGTCTTAATCTATCCTCTCGTTCTTCATCTGTTAAGAATAAGTCATGGTATGTTTGAAATAGATCGTATCTTTGAGTATCCTGTAATGTTTCACCACCAAAAAGAACCTTGAGTCTGGATACAAGATTACTGCCTACATTATTCACGAGGGTGTTATTTTCATGACCCTCAACATTTAAGTTAAATACTAGGGAGACACTTCCCGGCACAATCACTAAATTTTCTGAAAGTTTAGGAATATTTATATATAGTGTTTCTCCTGGATTAGCTGATGATGGGTTTAGCGTAACTCTGTTCAATATTGATTCCGCTTTCAACCCCAGTGGATCTCTTGGAATCCTGTTTGGGTTAATTTTTTCAGATACGGTTATCATATTTATTTATAAGATACTTTGGTTAATCTTTAAATGAGTAACGAAAGAAGGTTATCAAAAAGATTCAAGCGAATATATTATTCAACTGAGGGATATTGGAAAGGATATTCTGCTATCTCTAAATTAGCACAAAAAGCAAAAGTAAGTGAAGATTCAGCAAAACAATGGCTTCAGAAACAGGCAATATGGCAAATATATCTACCGGCTCCCAAGTATATTCCAAGACCACACTGGACTGTGGATAAGCCGAATCAGATTCACCAAGCAGATTTATTATTTTTACCTCATGATAGAGTTGGAAGAAAAACATATAAATACGCATTAGTTGTGGTTGATGTTGCCTCGAGATACAAAGATGCAGAACCATTAACCTCAAAAGAAAGTCGGGAAATTTCAAATGCTTTTACGAAAATATATTCTAGAAAAATAGACTGCGAAGCGAAAATGAAATACCCTAAAACATTAATGGTTGATCCTGGAAAAGAATTTATGGGTGAGGTTACAAAACTTATGAATTATCATAATGTGAAAATTCAGAGAAGTGAAGCTGGAAACCATAGAGCTCAAGCATTTGTTGAAAGAGCAAACAGAATATTAGGCGAAAGATTATTTAGTCATCAATATGCTCAAGAAATGGTTACCGACCGAAAGGGAGGGTGGAATGAAAGATCCGCCGAAGGCGGGGAGGGGTCCTCCCGATCCGCGAAGCGGGGAGGTCCTTCGGACCGATCAAGAGTATGGGTGAAAAGATTACCTGATATTCTAAAAACCTTGAATAATACACCAACAAGAATAACTGGTAAAGAGCCTGATAAGGCTATAAAACAGAAAGAAGTTGATATTGAACCTAAAAAATACCGACTACCGGGAGGAAATAAGAGAGTTTTCGGTCTTGATGAAGTTAGACTGCCAGTCGATGTTAAAGTTAGATATTTATTATCTCCTGGCGAGCTTGAAGGTGGAGAACGAAGAAGAGCTACAGATCCTATTTGGAGTATTAAAGTTTTTGATATTGCACGCAGCGTTGTTTCATCTAATCAACCAGTTTTGTATTATTTAGTAGATGGGCCTAGACGCGGTTTTGTAAGGGAAGAGTTACAGATTGTACCTTATGATACTGAACTCCCACCAGATTCTGTTTTGAAAAGATAATGTCCGATAGCATAAGTATGTATTCCATCTTCTTTAATTATTCTCTTATCATCATCAGCAGATAGTGCAACTTTATTAATGGTTTCAGTATAAACATCATGTAAGTGACTTCTAATTACATTCATCTGTCTCATTTGAGGTTCTTTAGTGAATAGGCAATCCTTGTAATTATTGTGGCTTATTGTCTTTTTTACAACTGATGCTTTTACCCCCTTATCCTTTTTAATCTCTTTACCACCATCCATCAATATAGAGTATAGCTTTGGTCTTAGTCCAACAAATTCAATTATCTGCTTACCCCCGCATTCATCTTTAAACTTACCGATTAATTTTTTGTTTACACCTGTCTCAATACCAGATGGGTGAACTTTAGGATAATTACTAGTGTCAAACATTTCTCTAACATCTAGACTGATATCCTTATAGAAATCCTCTGTCTCTATCTCATATATAAAGCTGTCTGTATCTGTGTATAACAATTTAGCCTTTTCTCCATATTTAGCTTTGATATAATTATAGTGAAAATCATACATTACTGTTTTGCTTAAATCTAAAATACACATTCCTAAGTAAACAGGTTTATCGAATTTATCTTTTTTTTCTTCATATGAATAGCTGCTAAATTTTCAGAAAAGATAGTACGATGTTGATAATTAGGTTGTTTTATTAATTTTTTAGCCTCTTTTTGGTTTGTAACTAATCTAATGTCTACCCTATTTCTAATGTTTTCCATTGTTTTACCAAAGACAGAGTTATTCATTAACTTGAAGAAATCTTTTTCAAAGTCGTTATTTGCTTTTGATCTTAGATTAGTATTCAAGTCAATGTAAGGTTTTAACCAAGCTGACTCTTCAAATGTAATTCCACTATGAATCTTTGTGATTTTTAATCCTAGACTTTCATAAAGTTTCAAGGTATCTCGGTGAACTACATACCTTTCCTTGTTTTTAAGGTTTGGAATTAATTTTTCCACCTTATTAACAACGATTCTCTCTGGCGCTAGAGGATAATCATTATGTAAATCATGTAGGTGATGAGGATATTCTAAATCAACCTCTAAAATGCATGGGATATTCCTCCAATTTTTAAGATTTTCAACAGTCATCCATCTAAAACCATGTGTAGGCAGTGGTTTACTCATTGCTTCACCATATAAGTTATTTCTGTCAATATACACAATATACTTTTTTGGTTGGTTTGGATTATATTCTTTCATGTATGGATTATTAGCTTTTGAATATCTAGTAGAAATCTGGGTTACACCTCCTCTAACCCCTCTCTCAAACATAAGTAGCATGTTGATATCAGTTAACAGCTCTAAATTCACTTTTGTTATCTTTAATGCTGCATCCCAAGCTAGTCCGGGTGCTTTATAATAGTGAGCTGGATCTAAACCATAATTCTTTTGACAAACATCTCTAAAATTCTCGAATACATCCATTAAAAATAGTACGTCTGACACAAGATATAGATCATGATAATCCCTCATTGTTTTCATATTAAAAGTTTTCCATACCTTTTTAGCATATTGATAGTCTTCTTCTGTTATATCTTCATCGTTTAGTTTTGAGTAAAATGCATCTTTTTGCGGAAGTTTAGTTTCATTTAGTTTATCAAATTTATCAAACCAATCATATGGAAATACACCCTTCCTCAACATTAAATACATCTTATCTCCAAATTTCTTTTTCGTTTCAGTTAATTTATCATCTTTTGGATAAAGACACTTACTTTTTGCTAATAAACAATTCTTACATTTTTCACAATTACCAATACCTTTATACTGAACAATCTTTTCATCTTCTATGTATCTCTTCATACAATCCCATGGTTTGCATGCCTCACACTTTCCACATTTTGTAAGATTATAAACTAAACTACTAAGACCAGTTGACATAAATTTGAATGAATCTATGAATCTAATATCTAGCTCCACATCATAATCCTTTTCCTTATCAACCCACTTTTTCTCTTTTTCATCCCACTCTCTCACAACAACCTTCCTTTTTTTATCTTTATCCCACTTTTTATCTTTAATTTTAATAGTATCAAGTACAATCTTTTTTGTAAAAGAAATATATTTTTCCTCATTATTAGGTATACAATCTACTTTACCTTTTGTTATACCAATATTCTTAATAAAAAGATGTGAGTCATATCCTGATAGGTTATGAAAGATAATTGGTATGAAAAATTTTGTAATTTTATAATTTAAGTTACATTTACTATGTGCTGCTCCTCTATACTTTCCTGTATAGTGACAGTGGTCTTTTACCTTATCTTTTTCCAATAATTCACCCTCACATATATGACAATTTGTAGCATTTTTATGGTTGAATTTTTCCCTTTGTGTCATCCAATTCAATTTCTTGTTAGGTTTGATATTTTTGTAAATTTCTCTAACATCCTTCTCTAATTCTTCAATAAATCTCTTTCCCACATCTTCATCTGGGGATTCGGCGGTGTATTGTCTAATAGCGGTTTCATAATTTTCATCAAAAAACTTTATTATATAACAGTATCCAGATGGTTTGTGCTTTTGATATTGTTTAGTAAAACTTTTACTTTCATCTGGTGAGCATGTATCTATTTTCTCTGGATAGCACTCAAAGTCGGCATATACAACAAAGGGCACTCTAATTTTTTTGTAATATTTAATGAATTTAATATATTCGGGATTTCCATCTTTATCCATTGGCATTTCACTCCTAACAGACTCGTTTTCACAGCAATATAATTTATGATTTTCTAATGTTTTCTCTTCATGAGTATGATAAAGACACCTATGACATGTGTAAATCTTAGCTTTATGTTTAGTAACTTGAGAAACTACCAATCCGCTAAAATTAGTTATCAAACAGTAGTGGTTTGTTTCGTCGTTTGATATTAGAAGTAAGTTTATTAAATAACCACTTTGTTTATCACTTATTCTTAGTGGGTATACTCCACATTTATCATCATCATTATCATATCCATAGACATTAATCGCGTAGTAGTTGTTTTGCTTTTCAAACTTATCAATATCTTTCCATTCAGCGGGAAAATTTATTCCTTTCCAGTTCAACTTCTCTTCATTCTCTATCAGTTCTTTATTTACCCTCTCCCTATGATCATCTCTGGGAAATGCACCTTCTGCTACTGCATGTCTAAAACACTTATTATCATTTTCATTCTTAGGGTTAACAATTGAATTTTTGTTTGCTAAAATTTTTGGCAATGGAATATAAGAACTTCCTAAAAGTGGCTCAAATGGGTCAATTTTTATTTCAAAGTATAACACTTGATCAAATACCCAACCAGAATGTCTTTCTATAAACTTATTAAACGACTCAAGTTGGTAACGAGTCATCACATCGAATAAATTAGATAAATCAATTGACGTTGTTATAGTTTCTGGTTTTTTAGTATGAAATACTGGATATGCTTCATCAAAATCTAGTGTATTAGGTTTCTCTTTTATAAATTTACAAAAAAGAATAAATTTCACCTTTAGAGGTTTCTTATGCTGATTAATTAATTCTATAACTTTTGGTTTGATTTTTTTTATAAATTCCTTTTCATCATACCTTTTATTACCATATATTCTGTATGTTTTCAGATACCCATCAAACGCCGTTTCTTGTTCTATTGGGGTAAAATCCTCTTCTTTTTCATATTCAGTGGTAGGTTTTTTAAACGTTCTTTTAAATTTTTCCTTCAGACTTTCTTTCGGAGCAAAGCGTTTTCTTATTTGATCAACCTTTTCATTCGAATTTTCTTTTTGATTTAAACTTTTAAATATTTTGTTAAACTTTTCCTTCATACTTTCTATTCGTTTATCTACAATCTTTTTAGGGGGTTCTGGTACATAAGATAGTATCCAATCTGCGAACTTGTTAATATCTTTCATTATTGGTTTGACAACTTTACTTTTCAAATTTTTAATTGATATGGTTGGGGGTTTTGGGTTTAGAGTTCGAACATTAATCTTAGGTATTGTTTCGTCAAGAATGATTCTTTGTTTCTGAAGATTTCGCATCTCTTCCATAACTTCTGGAATATTACTCAACACTTCAATGAGTTGTTCTTTTCTAGTCAATTTATAAATTTTTTCAACACCGTGGTCTTTAGCCATTTGCTTTAATTCTCGAACTTTTTTCTTTTGTAACTCTTCCATTTTTTACTTTTATTATTTTTGTTTTTAAATAACAATTGAATTCATTTTTTTTTTTTTTATTTCCCTATAAATTCTCTGATAAAATCCTTGATAATTTCTTGATAAAATTTTCCTCATTTTTTGTATCTTTTTTTTTTGTAAAATTTTTAATGAAATCTTTGGTAATATTTTTTTTGTAATATTTTTTTATCTAATAATTTTTTATAATTGTCCCAGAACCCCCATATAATAACTACTACTTTGGAATTTTATAGTTTAAGTTGCATTCGTTATGGGCTGCTCCTCTATACTTTCCTGTAAGGTGGCAGTGGTCTAATACCTTATCTACTCCTAATTCACCCTCGCAGATGTGGCAGTGAGTAGCATTTTTATAGTCGAATTTATCCCTTTGAGTCATCTTAACTTTCTTAAAAAACTTGAACTTATTATAAATTTTCTTAATATCTGACTCTAAATTATCTACAAACATCTGTGGGATATCTTCGTCTGGGCATTCAGCAGTGTATCTTACAAGCTCGGGTGGAAATATGTTATCGTCAAAACACTTGATAAGATAGCAGTAGCCTGATGCTTTGTGCTTCTGGTATTGTTTAGTAAAGCTTCTACTTTCATCTGGGGAGCAGGTGTCTATGTTCTCTGTAAAGCTCTCAAAATCGGCATAGACAACAATGGGAACTCGCATTTTTCTGTTGAAATTCTTAAAGTAAGTATGAAGGGGATTTCCATCTTTATCAAAAGGCATTTCAATCTTGACTTCTTCTTTTGTGGTGCCATATTCGAGATGTTTTTCTAACGAGGTCTTTGACTGGAATGAGTTGAGGCATCTATAGCAAAATGTGCGTACGTGTTGGTGATTATTGACTTGAGAGGATAAAAGTTTACTCATATTCTTTATCCAGCAGTAGTGATTTGTTTCATCGTTTGATATGAGAAGTAAGTTAATCACATGACCTCCTCGTTTCTTACTTATTTTTAGAGGGTATACATCACCTTCATATCCGTAAACGTTAATCACATAGGGGTTTTGCTTTTCGAACTTATCAATCTGTTTTAGTGAAACGGGGAACTCTATTCCAGACCAGTCAAACTTCTCAGAGTTCTCTCTCATTTGTTTATTTAGTCTTTGTGGGTCTTTCTCCCTTGGAAACACGGCTGAGGTTACCGCCCACTTGAAACACTCATGATCCTTCTCATTCTTAACGTTGATAATTGCCTTCTTGGATGTTAATTTTGATGGCAATGGAATATAGGAACTTCCAGAAAGCGGTTCAAAGGGGTCGATGTTGATATCAAAGTATTCCACTTGATCAAACTGCCATCCAGAGCCTTCATTCTGAAACTGTTGGATTGATTCAAGTAGACGATTTGTCATAGTATTGAACGAGTCAGAGAAATCGGTTGACTTAGTAATCGTTTCTACGGTTGAATGAAAGTATCCTGAGTTTTCATCAATCTTTCCAGTAGCAGGATTCTCTTTTATGAATTTACAGGTAAAGATGAGCTTGGTTTTGATAGGCTTCTTTTGCTGATTAATGAGATCCAGAACTTTTGGTTTGATGTTATTGATAAATGTCTTGGGGTCATACCCTTTCTGTCCATCTATCCTGTAGGTTTTTAGATACCCCTTCAACGCTGTTTGTTGTTCTTTTGGAGTTAAGTGGTTAACCTTTTCCTTCAAACTATCGACTCGTTTATCTACAGTCTTTTTGATTGATTCTGGGACAAAAGATAGAATCCAATCTGCGAACTTGTTAATCGCTTTCTTTAGCGGTTTGATAACTCTGCTTGCTAAATGTTTAAGTGATGTAACAGGTTGGGAAGGTTCGAGAATGGGAACATTAATCTCAGGTATCGGTTCATGTGAGGGGGTAGGTCTTTGCGGCTGGTTGGGGATATTTTTTCTAGGGGCTGGAATGGGTCTTTGCGGCTGGTTAGGGATATTTTTTCTAGGGGCTGGAATGGGTCTTTGCGGCTGGTTAGGGATATTTTTTCTAGGGGCTGGAATGGGTCTTTGTGGCTGGTTAGGGATATTTTTTCTAGGGGCTGGAATGGGTCTTTGTGGCTGGTTAGGGATAGGTCTTTGAATATTACCCAACGCTTTGATGAGATCGTCTTTACGCAATCGATAATATCCTTTAATACCCTGATCTTTGGCAAGAACTTTCAGTTGTTTCACTGTTTGCTTCTCCATATTATTTTATATATATACTTCTCTTTAAGCCATTAATTTTAATTTTTTTGGTGAGGAGTAAAGTATCTGGAGGAGGAGGAGGAGGAGGAGGAGGAGGATTGCGCCAGATACTTTATTAAACCATTTTTTAATTTTTTTTTTAATTTTGCGCCAGGATCGGCCTTTTACAACTACTACACCGGTACAGCTGTGCCGTGACGTCATATGTAGTAGCATAAAAATGTAATCTCAAATAAAGATATAATCTCATATAATAGTATAGAATGTGTTGTAATTCTCAAATTCACGATGAATTAAAGAATATGGAAGATTCTATATGCCCTTTTTGTGATCAACTACTAGTAGAAGGTGATAAAGTGGTTGAGTCATGCTGTAGTGAACAGGTATGGAAAATAAAAATGGTATAAATGTCTGTCTAAATTGCGGTTCAGTTCATGGTTATGATTATGTTAATGAGTACATTGATTTTTATGAGAATATGTATAGAATACGGCGAAAATCGGTTTATCATCGGAAGTACCATATTGAGAATGTGTTAAATAGTATATGCTATGGGAATAGGGTAGAATTGACTCATGATCAAAGGGATCGGATCTATAAAGTATTCGTTGAGATGGGGACTATTCTTCCTTTAGTGAATAGAAACCGGAAAAGGATGATTAGTACTAAATTCATTATTAGACAGATATTTATGTTGCTTGGTCTTCCTTTTGAGTTTATAATGGTTTCTAAATCAAGAAGGACACTTGAATTTTATAATCGATATTGGGTTGAAATTTTATTATTTAGATTTGATAGGATTATTCGTATTATTAGGGAGTAAATTTTTCATCGTATATTCGTAGATATTTGTCAACGATAGGACACAAAGATAGTTATCGATATTGTTCATGGTGATATGCAAACACGAAGGGTTGAAATCACCTTCTCTTATCGTATCTTTGATAGCGTTCAGTAGATGTTGATAACTTTGATAGGCATATGTACAATTCTGTATCTTCAGATCGAGGTCTTTATGTTTCATCCAACTTTGTATTAGCACAGAAACAGTGGACACAGTGACTAGGGTCACGCCTAATGTCGCTACAGCAGATGCTATACCACCTATAGCAAAGACGATAGATAGGCTATTACCTAATACTTTCCATCTTTTAAGGCGTTTTGCAGCTTGTTTGAATGCCCAACACTTACGGTGATAATGTATGTAATAGGCCTTTAATTCACTAATTTGAGCTTCTGTTAGTTTGTCTGAGATTTGGTTCCAATTGAAGATGCTTCTACGTCTGTCAGTCATTCAATATATTAATAACTTATATTGTAATCCTTTTGGATAAGCAATATAATAATCCCATTATTTGACCACATAAGGGGTTCCTTTTTATATAGTCTGGTGTTATATTCTTTGGTAATAAGTAAGTATATCCACGATCTACTGAATAATGTATATAAAATCGCCCAAAAGCATCGTGAAGAATACTATGTGAATGTAATAGCGGGGCTCCCGCGCGCGAAGCGCGCGTGGAGCAGAGCCCCATACTCATGGAATATGGTCAACCTCTTTTCTTTTGGTTGTCACGTGACTGACCGAGCGTACGTACGTACGTACGTCCGTACGCGTCTACAGATTGTACGAGTAGGGTAGGGGAGACTATCAAAAGGAAGGGAGGGGTATCTCAGGCTTGTCTTGGCAAATCCACATCTTTTATATTGGACATTCACAATATGGTCAACTGACAGCTGTCAAAACGGGATAGCCACTGACCAGCATCACATGACCATATTGTGGGCTCATGTGTCAACTCATCGAGGTGACGTGATTTATTTGGAAGCTGTTCTGGTAGCCCGCATATTTTTGGCGGGAAATTGCGTTGACGACTGAAAAAAGAAATTTTTAGTTCATTGTCTTTTTGAGACACAATATTACTACTCTACACTGTTAAAGTTTTACTAAAGGATAAACGAAACAATTTCTATTGCTATGTCAACAAACAATAGCAGAGAAAATATAATTTGCAGAACACAGGGTTCAGGTGAAGAGCAACGGGAAAGAGAGCAAGAATTAACTGAGGAAGAATGAGCGAAGTAGATCGCCAAAGAAGGCGCGCTCGGGAAAGAGAAAGGAGACGAAATTATAGCGAAAAACGCCGACAAGCAGAAAGAGTCCGGGCTCGAGAAAATAGACAAAATGTTAACGAAGAACGCCGAGAAGCGGAAAGATTCCGTGCTGTGGAAAACAGACAAAATTGTAGCGAAGAATGCCGAGAAGCGGAAAGACTTCGTGCGGTGGAAAACAGACAAAATTTTAGCGAAGAAAGCCGAGAAGCGGAAAGACTCCGTGCTGTGGAAAACAGACAAAATTGTAGCGAAGAAAGCCGAGAAGCGGAAAGACTCCGTGCTGTGGAAAACAGACAAAATTGTAGCGAAGAAAGCCGAGAAGTGGAAAGACTCCCTGCTATGGACCACAAATTTGCATAAGTTTTGTCTGCATAATATTTGCTCACTGATGCGTGACTCAGCACTTGCACTTTCCACTTTCCCTTAAACTTGACACTTGACTTGGAAAACCGACTTCTAAACAAACCTTCTTCAGAAAAATGATCTTCTGAATGCACTACTTTTGAATGAGAAGCAAACTGATGAAAGATTTCAAATTTTTATGTCCTTTAATCATATAAACATCTCCCCTGTCGACGGCTAAGAAATACTCCCGCGGGAATTTTCTCTCTGCGGCAAATTGCAGAATGTAGCGCTTTCACTGGCAGCTTTTCGCGTTGTCGACTTTGTCATTTAGTGTGTCGATTCAGAACTTTGGTTTCAACGCCGTTGTTTTCGTAAAAAATGTTCTTCTAAGTTGTAAAATGTCTCAAATGTATGTTAGTCATTCACGTGTTGTGTTGGACCAGGTCTACTTATAGTTCACACTTTTACGGTTATTTATTTCTTTTGTTAAGTAACTACAGCTGATTGTAGTGAATAAATGAAGGCAGTAATTTTTTAAACTTACAATGTAATTAAGAAAAGAATAATTAATAACTAGAAATACGACTCCCGCAAAAACCTCGCGAAGCTAGTTTTTGAAGAAGTCACAATGCTTTCATATTTTATTCTCTTTTTTTTATATTATATATATATTTTTTTTTTATATCAGCGTAATCCCCATTATTTTATTTCTTATGCTGTGTTTGGTACACAATTAGTGACACCTGGTGCAAATTACATGATCAGTATACCGCTCAACACAGTGCTTAAAAATTGACCTTCATTTAGCTCTTTCACTGCCACTTAGATTGCACCAGAGGGAATAGAAGTAAAATTATTTATTATCTTGACAGGGAATACAGAGTCGATGAATTATCACAATAATATTCACTTAACACAAATTGAAAATGATTGTAAATCTTTTGCAGGTGAAATCTTGAAGAGTTGATATGAATGCTTGTGTTTACCACAGTGTAAAAACCTGTGTTTTTTTTCTTTAGTTTTATTTTCTTAGTCTCTACTGCTTTGTCTTCTTTGTTGTACATCACTTTTGAACACAATATGTTCTTACACAGAGGATGAGTTGAATGCTCCAATTATTTTTTGTTTATGTTTTTTGGTTATAATTGCATGAGATTCATTGTAAGAAGAATCTTCTGATTAGATATGTTATTGTCTACTGCAGTCATTATTTCATTCCCGGGTAACCACAATTGAGAGCATTATGAATAGTGCATGTTTTAATGTGTGTAACTCTTTTCAGTTGCAATGGTACCCCCAGTGGTAGATAGAAAAATTCCTCTTCCCTCAAAAGAGATGCCATATCAACAAATTGGGGGTAAAACAATTGAATTCTACAAAAGCTTTGAATAAAGGTTTGGTAATAGTGAGTGCCGACTGTATAGTATGTGGTTGTGCTATTTTTAGGTCATATCATAAAAACAATACATGTAAGAAAGAGTTATTGAAATCTTAATATGTTCAAAAAGATTGCTGCACTACGTACTCCTGTAAAAAAAATAATGTGAAATCAACATCAATCAGTCAAAAGTATATACCACATGAAAGTTTAATTGTGCTGTTACAGAAACAGGCAAAATATCCATACCCAACCATAGAATAGTACATTATTTTGAATATATGAAAATTTCTATTATAAAAACTGCAGAAGAAAGATTTAATATAAGGACGGTATTTCATCGAAAAAGTCATGGCAGCCAGAGGTATTGAACTGTAACCAATGACATATAGTAACAAGAAGAACTATCATTATATTATTATCATTATTATTATCATTACAATTATTATTACTGGTATTGATATTATTATTGTTATATTTTTTATGTTAAACATAATATATTTTTATGGGGTGGGATTCATGTCTTAATCTTGGTAAAGTTATTGTTACTCTACTACTAAAAGCAATACAAAAATCTTCTTAATAGGCTTTCCATCAGAGGTGGTAGTAATCAAAACAGCTCCAAACAATACCATTTCTTCTTCAAGGCTTAGAATCTAGTGCAGTCATTTGTCTAGAAAGTTTGTGTGGAAAATCATTATTGAAAGCATAGGGCATTTAGGAAACTTGAAACACTTGTTACTACATACAGCACACTTGCAATGAATATATGAGAAAGATCATAAACATTTTGACATTACAAAATTTATTTTCTTCTTTATAAAGTTTTTCCAATGTAAAAGGTTAATTGCATGTTGTGGTTGTTATTTGACATTTGATTTGATTTAATTTATTTCATTTGCGCTTTACAGTGTCCCCAATTAGTACAGCAGTGCTAAATACAGTTGACACTCAAATAAAGTTCATTATTATGAAATATTGATATTTGACATCATAAAAATAAAGTAAACGGCAGAAAGTAACAAAGTTAATATGTTATGTCTAACTTTGCAAATTAAGGCTTGAATTAACATTTCATTTGTGAAAAAAAGGGCAGGGGTTCTAGATAGCAATATGATCAGGGGAGGGGGGGGGTCATTGCACTCTAAGGTAAAACTGACCCATTGTGAAAAGGCTATGAAACTTGTTGTCTCTAAGCAATATTATTGAAACCTTTCAATCAGAGAATACATACATATATATATATATATATAGCAAAGAGAAATACTACTCAGAATTCAGTAATCACATTTGCTTTATTTTAAAATGATCGCATTGGTCACTGATAATATTGCAGAACCAGTACTTTATAGTGACACAGGGTATATATTCTGTTGAAAATGTTTAACATAACTGCTAGATCAAGAAAATTTACAATATTTTCACTGTTGCAATGATATCAGATCACATCGTTATAAACGATTGCTATAACAACTGCAACTCTCTGTGTTGGGAATTACTTCAAACTGGAAACGCTATCGTGTTATTATGAAATATACCTATTTACATTCTATTGTAATCTGTTGGTCGTCTTCCGATTCCGTTTTTAGACTAATAGAATTATTTTCCAGAGACATCTCCAATCGCTGAAGTCGTTCCTACTCGGCTTCCCTTCTAAGTCATTTTGCTAAATGTAGTACACCAATATATTTCGTTATGTAATCGTTCACTCATGTCCTGTATTTCTATCAATAACACATTCAAATTCCAAACTAACTTGATTGAATTCCTGGTCCTTTTCCCTGCTGTTTCGTTTGCCTTTTTCTGGAGCGAGCAGTTGTTGTCTTGGCTGCGATTTCTGTTGTTATTCTCCCTGCTGTCGTTTCTCTATCCCTGCTTTGAGTCGTGCTTTCCTCGTGTTGATTTTCACGGCATTCGAACTTACTCGGCGACGATCTCGTGCTAATATTTCTTGAATATCTCGGAGATCACCTTGCTGGGATGTACTTCCAGGACGAGAGAAATCGGTTTCCACAAAATTTACATTACTTTCAAAAAGGCATCACCGAATAATGGCAGAAATTCAGCGTTCTCAAGTGCGTTACTATTACCAGGTAACCTGGCCTGCGAACGGACACCTTTAAAATATAGATATATATAAACATATATATAAATATATATATATACATATATAAAATCTCTCGGCTCGATTTAATCGGGCTTGCGAGCCACGTGGTCTGACCGGAACCGACACGATTAGTAACCTCGCTACGCTCGGCCTTCGGCCTCGCTTCGCGAGGAAATTATTTTTTCATTCTCGTGAAAAATGTTTTTCGGGCTGGTAGATGTTGGTTACAGCTTGCCCGAAGGGCAATCTGTAAAATTAATTTTCTTTGCACCCTGCTTGGAGTAAACATTTATTTTACCGAGGTGTTCGTTTTAACACGAAAATGACAAGACGGTTGTGTCCTGCATTTCCCAGTAGCGTGTACAAATCTTTTAAATACATTTACGCAAATAGAATGGTTAATTTCATCAGGAATAGAATACAGTACATTGATAATTTGTGTTTTTTGTAGAATATACTCCATGACTTTGTAGGTAGAAAGACCGTACTAATGGCAGACGAAAGTTTAGGCAAAAATCATAGCAAGTTAACCGACCTCGACACTTAACTATAGGTACAAACGTTTGTGAATTCCTTCGCAATATTTTAGAATGCTTTTACAGTTTAAAGTGAAATGAAAGTACTAACGGGAGCCCCGCTTTTAGGCTTGGCTAAATCTATATATTACATTAATCCGACCGAGTAATCTTTCTAGAACCCATGTAATACATCCATTTCCAGGACCGATTAGACCGATCTCACCGTTATTCAATTCAAGGATATCATTTATTGATATTTATGTCCCAAAATGCTTGTGGTATAAATATTGATATACTAGTGCTGATTTCAATATGACATCATTGATTTGACTGTGCTCTTGCTTTGTTTCATTGAAGAAATAGTTGACATATTTGATTACTTCTTTTATCATATAATATATGGTTGGATTAAACACCAAATTCATTTTTAAGAAACCAAAACATTTTATTCATTTCACCGTCTGTTAATGATCTTTTATAAAAGGCCAAACCGTATAAATCCATTTCTGAAAAGTCAGTTACGTTATTATTAGTATCTTTTGCACCGCCGAGTACAAGTGAATGGTTTATTCCTGATGGTAAAACTGTAGTGATATTAGCTGTTTGTATAGGTGTTAAACTGGTTGTGCCTCTGTACAATTTTAATGAATTACCATTCACATCTATTGTCCATAGTTCGATGTTACCAGTTAAATTAGATTGATTATCATTTATTAATCGTCCTCCAGATACGTTACCGAAATCAACATATAAACTTCCATTGCTATATGGTAAATTGACACCAAATCTAACTGCACCTGTCCCCCACTGGAATTGACTTTGATTTGTCTGATTATACGTTTTAACCACCAAAACAACTGTGCAGGTATTCCTATTCTGACCGGCTATATCACCAACATCAAAATTAGATATCAAGTAGTCATCTATACCATCGAAATGAATGAAGAATTTATGTAATATGGTATCATAATTAATTAATGGTCTCTTCGAACCAACCGTTTGGGTGAACAAATTATTATTTACAGGATCTAATAAACCATGAATCTGGTTTGAAGTGTTAAAATATGTTAAAATAAGTGTTGGAAGCAAATAAATGGACAAATCTGTTACAATAGGTAATCCAGGTAGTGAACGATTTACTAGAAACGTTGTTTTGTCTAATTTACTTGATAATTGTGTATCACAATAATTTTTGGTACTAATATCATTCAGGTTTATCGATTGTCCAACATTTATGACACGATATAATCCCATATCAATATTACCATTCATACTTTGTGTGCCGTCTAATAACATAGTATCCCCTATATTACTTTTAGCTGATAGTTCAGTATCAATATAACTTCTATTGACTAGATCCGTGGGCTGTGTTCCTATTCCATGGCGTGTGATAATCTGAGAGTCCATGTCTAGATTAGCAGTCATAATTACAGTTCAATCCTTTTTAGGAAATTGGAGATTTGACTGTTGATATTATTAATATCACCCCTAATATTAGTATCGTTTTGGTCAACATAATATTTTGTTGTAGCATCATCATTATCTGTCGGTGAGCTTAAGTACTTGACTTGGTGGCTATTCATATTTAAATTTCCTATCATCATATTTGAGCCATCTTTTTTTAGATAGTTCGTATCTGTGTATCCCTAAGTACTTGCATCGCTATTTGATTGCGGGTCTCCGACATTTGTTAATATCTTATTTTGAATATCATAATTTCCGTCATTTGTTAAGGCAAACCCTACGCCAGGCAAACCACGTTGGGGACTCGGCGTTGATGAGGATGGTAAAATTCCGTTTGAGTCACTCATATATAATTGAGTTATATTATATTTTTTCATTGAAATTCTTAGTTGTGAATTTTCGTGGCTTATCAATATATACGAAGCAAAATGGTTCTTTAGTTGCTTTCTCGTATAACTCTTTTGGAATACTGTTTTCACGGCAAATTAGACTCCTCTCATTAGTACTTGGGAATTCGTAAATAGAGAAATGTGAACAGTTCAATCTTATGTCTTTTGGCGTCTTATAGTAGCTTTGACTCAGATAAATCACACTGCAATTTTTATGTCTCCCTCGTATTAAATAGTCGACTAATGGTTTTTGGTTTTTATCACACACGAAATCGTCGAAAATGACAATTTTCTGTGAGTCCCCGTCAAGGTCTTCAATGGGGATAATCTCGTCATTGCTTGCTTCAATAACATCATAACCAGCTTCATTACTTATTGGCTGGAACATATCCATAAGATTCTGGTATTTGGACTGCTCTAAGTTTTTCGCGTAGAGATAAACTTTATCAAAGTACAGTAGATTGTAGATCATATGCATTAGTGTGTTTGTTTTCCCCGAACCGCTTGGGCCGCAAACCAGCATCCGGAAACATTGATTTGGCATGAAATCGTATAGTTGTCTAAAGTTTGAGGCCACATCGTCTTCAACGTCATAATTCGGTATTCTCATTATATTATATGGGTATATTAATTTCTATACAGAAAATGGTGTTCAACACGGTGTTCAACACGGTGTCCTACACGGTGTCCAACACGGTGTTCAACAAGGTGTTCAACACTGTGTTAAACGTTATTTTTTATATACGATTTTCATTTTTTATGTAACATAATAATATACCAATAAATGAGTTTACTTAGATGGAAAGAGCTCGCAAAGAGTAAATCTGAATTAGGGGATAAAATCAATTATGCCCATGATGTAATCACAAAACATAATATCGGTCAGCAGACAAGCCAAGAGTCATTAGCGAAGGTATTCAACCCAGTGACAAGTAAATTAGATGAGGTAATTGAAAGTAATTTGGATTTAAAGATGCATCCAAGGAAAAAGCGACCACTGAAGAAAAGGGAAGTTCCGAATTATGGCATTGATATTGAGGATGAAGTTGAAGACATGGGTATTGGTGATCTTTTCGATGATCAACCTGTCTTACCGGAATCGGAGAAACAGATTGTAGCACAACCCCCAACATATGAAGAATCGTTGGCGGACATATTGGAAGGGAAGAAGGAGGTATATGTCGATCCCCAATATTTTCTCCAAGATCCTCAGGAGCTGCCACCCGAATATGATTATGATGAAGGAGTTGATTATGCAATAGCTGATGAGGATATAACGAGAGGAATGTTAGATGATTTAGGTATAACGAACTATGAGAGTGTTGATAAGGTTCTCAATCAGCCGGGAATGACATCCATTAAAACCAACAAGTATCTTGGTAAAATAATAAAGAATGCGGAAGTAGAGAGGAAAAGATTTGGAGGTTATAAGGCACAGGTTACAAAACAATACAATATGGGGGCTATTTCAGAAGCTGAGAGGCAGATGAGGAACAAACGGTTAGACACTGCAAGATTTGTATTGAATGAGTACATTTCACATTACAAGACTAAAGTGAAAGCAATCAAAGGTTCCGGGATCAAAGGCCGAGGAAGAAAACAGAGAGGTGGAAATGTTATGTTTGTCAATGATGTAAAGCAGCTTCTCAAGAAATTAGAATTGATTATTGGTGAAGTTCTTGCAGGTAACACATCAATTCAGATGTGAAATACGGGAGTCACTATATTGGACACATTGTTGAGAATGTCGACAATCAATAGGCCGCAATATGATAAATTGTGTAATCAGTACTTTAAAGTCTAATTTATGTAACGGTATTATATATATGGATCGTGAGATAGTATTATCATCATATAGTGTTAAAAATCAAGGGAACAACACTCCTCAGGATTTTACAACTAAATTCAACAGGCCCATAATATTGGATAGCAATTCCCAATATATGATAGGCCTTAACCGAATCGTTAACATGTCATTTACATGTTTTAATGTAAATTCCTCATATGGGAATCAATTAATTAAATACAGCTCTGATAGCGGTTCGTCATTTCACAACATCAATTTCCCGGTAGGAGTCTGGAATTATACAGACTTCAATACATATATCAAAGCCATAACGAAGACTGGTGATACGAATCCTATCACTTATGAATTCGATAATACAACATTTAGGGTCACGGTTAAATGAGCTCAGAATTACCAACTTGATTTAACAGCAAGTAATTTTAATGACCTCATCGGGTTCAATAAGATAGTATTGACAACTGGAACGAATATAGGGCCGAAAGTGCCCAATCTCAGTCAAGACACTGACATACTTAATATTCATTGTGACCTTATCAATGATTCACTTGTAGACGGTCAAGATACGGACATCATTTATTCCTTCTCAACCAGTGTGCTTAACCCGAGTTACTCCTTTACCCTCGAACCGCGAAGAGTCACATTCAATCCTATCAATAAGAATAGTATAAGTAGTATCAGGATATACATTACAGATGGAAAAAGAAGATTAATTAACCTGAATGGAGCGGATACGTCTTTTTCATTAATTCTGAAAAGGATAGAATAATATAACATAATAGTATATAATGAAACCATATGAATTCAAGAGGCTTTACCATCCAAAACTTGGTAAATTTGTATATCAACACAAAGGGTCCGGGATTATCGTTGATAATATTTTCAAACCGATGAAGAGTGTTGTGTCGTCTGTTGTTAAAAAGTTTGCCAAGCCCTTAGGTAAGAAGGCGTTAGAATCAGGTATTTCACATGCGGGTGAAAGGCTTGGTAAAAAGATATCCGAGAAGTCAGGAGACCTAATAATGGAAAGGCTTCGGAATATGAGGAAGGGGGATGCAGGGCAAAAGGCACTAGCCCCAATCTTACAGAAAGCAATTGTCCCACCCTCACCCATTGAACACCAACAGCAAGATGAAAGTACTGATATGATCCTCAATAGATTGATATCAGGATCAGGTGTAAAAAGAAGGCGTAGAGCAAGAATAGTATAAAATAAATAACATAATTGGAAACATTGGTATATATTGTAAAATTATGGTATATAATTGCAAAATTATATAACATAATAATATATGTCTTTCAGAACAAGTGAATACTTACAGAGGTATGAGTTGGTTCGATTTCAACTCGATGATGTTATTCGAGCCCCAGCTAACGGTCAGCACCAACCAAAAAATGGTTATAAGTTTACGATTAATGACAGGTCTACATTCTACGATTGGTATAATGCTTATTTCGAGGTGCAATTCCAGGTGCAAAAGTTAGCTGATGGAGCAGCCTACGACGGGGGTGATCGTATAACAGTTATTAATGGAGCCCATTCATTGATTAGCCAAATGATGATAAAGAGTGCTGGTAAGATTGTGTATGATACTGATAATCTCCATAAAGTTACTTTTGTCAAGAACCTCCTCGAATATAGTGACGATTTTAGTCGCTCAGTAGCCAAGAATAGTCTTTGGTATCTGGATACCAACCATTTGATAGCAAATGCTAATCAGAATGCAGGGTTTGAGGCTAGGCGACTTTTGACGACAGGCAACAATGATGTCAATGTTGTCATACCTCTTAATCGTTACAGTTTCTTCGAAGAGCTGGAGGGTCGAATGTTAGTCCCAATGAAACTCCAGTTCAATATACAGTTACAGAATGACGATGAATTACTCCAGAAGCTCGCTGCAGTAGATGACGGTCGAGTGGTCATTGATAGATTCCTTCTATGGGTCCCAAGATTGGTACCAAAGGACAGCCTATACGATAAGTTTGTCAGTTCCTTTTTGGCAAAGAAAGCTTGGACGTATAGCAGAGAAATGTATGAGGTTTCCGCACCAACACATAGCAGCGGATTCTTCCAGATCTCCTCCAGTATTGATAATGTTAAGGCTATCTTTGTATATCTACAACGAGCTAAATCAAACAATGCAGTGGCGAATCCCTATGAATTTGATACCTACAATATCAATGCTGACCGTGGGAATGGTAGTTATTTGACAGCATGCAGATTGGAATATGGGAATGGAGTATTCTACCCAGAAACTGAATACGATTCAGAATCAAAAGTAAGGATCTTCAACGATTTGATGTCCTATGGTATGAGAAGGAATGATTACAGCAGCGGCACACAACTCAACCAGCGAATTACAACTATCTTTATTCTCTCATATATTTTGATCTATCATATCAAGCCGAGCGAGTAACAAGGGACCCAAAGCAATTGATCTTCAGGTATAAACTGAACGCCAACAGTGCTGCAAATAGTGCTTTCAATGTCCATGCCATCGTCCTTTATGAAGAGACAGTCGTCATTGACAAGGTGGGAAATGAATTGGTCATAGTATAGAAAGTAGATAGTATCAACAGTAATGATAATAATATACCCCTTATTTCGTATATGTTTTATAACCAGGAAATTATATAACATATATTATATACAGCAAATGACTCAACTTTTTGAAATCAATGTGAGACTTTCAGAAAATCAAAAAAAGAATCTGAGTGTCGCTTACAATAAAAGGGAAACGATTGTTCTAAGGCTTTCGAAGGACTCTCTTCATGGGAATGTACTCTTTATGTCCCAGCAATGGTAAAGAAGAGATTGGAGAAGAATCGGAAATTGAATAAAGGTATGGATATTAAGCTAGCAAAGACCAACATCAGAAAACAAGTCGGTGGCAGTTTATTGACTTCCATTCTAACACTAGGCCGGACATTTGGACCAACCATTGCGAAAAACCTGGGATTGTCAGCCTTAGGAGGGTTGGCCAGTGAAGGCGCAAGCCAAATTGTCAAAGCAATCTCTGGAAAGGGGGTACCGACTGGGGGTTTTCTCGTACCACAAGCAAATCGAATTCAAGAATTTGTTATCCATGAAGCAAAAGAGGGATATATTGAATGCCCTTCAATCAGGTTCAGGTGTCCATATAAAACCGACAAGAACACAATCAGGTGGGTTCCTTGGCACTTTACTCGCCAGTATTGGTATCCCTTTAGCAATCGAAGCAGTAAAGAAGCTAACGGGTAGTGGAGCTCCACGAATGGGAACCAGTAAGGAAAAAGGGGGTAAGGGAGCTCCAAGAATAGGTGCATATAGACAACCACCTCCATTTATAGGGACATGGGGCATCCCAGTTGGTATGGGGATTAAAAAAAAGCCACCAAAAAAAGAGGGGGACGTCTACTGTTAGGAAAGAACAGTCCATTCAATGGAATCCCACTTCTAGGGGCAATACTGTAAAACCGAAATTCCACAAAGACATCCCGTTAAGTAATCATGATCTAATAAAATGGTATAGATATTTAAACATCCCAATCAGTGATGTTCTGTCTAGGGATGAAAGAGTTCCACATAACCATAGCCGAGCATTATTTATTTACAATCTTCAACCATCCTATATGAGTGGGAGCCATTGGGTTGCTACATATGTAAAGGATAACGTCATTAATTACTTTGATTCGTTCGGGATGCCACCATTTCAGGAGCTTGTGAACCATGCGAAGAGGAAGAATATGACTCTGTTACATCAAAACAACCAAATCCAGAACATAAAAACGACTACGTGCGGCTACTACTGTTTATACTTTCTGAACGAAATGAATAAGGGGAATTCGTATTATAATTTATTGAAAGTGTTCGACATATATGACACAATGAAGAATGAGAGATTCCTCGAACATTATTTCAGAAATATCTAACTTATATATATATATAATGGTAAAATCTTATTGTGTAAAACAGAAGAAACATACAGAATGTATACCAGGAAGTGAAAAATTTGTAAAAAACAAAAATGGTCGAACTATGATGAAATGCACATGTGCTGAATGTGGAGTAACGAAATCAAAATTCATCACATCAACAGCGGGAAACGGCTTAGCCCGTCTGAAGGGGCGGGCGTAATGAGTGAATTAGCTGATGCCGGAGCTGAATTATTTATTAGACATGGAATCCCATGGCTTGGTAAACAAGCAGTCAACCAAGGGAGATATTTTGATTCAGAGTTTTTGAGGCAGCCAATATACCAAAAAAAGATTACAAATAAAGCTAAACAATTGTCGAATAACGGTCTTGATTATGCCATTGACTCATTGTCAAAAGACCTCTTAAATAAAGCATCAAATAAACTCAGACCCAAATATATGAAATCAGGTGGTAACATTGATTATGATTATTCTGAATTGTATCCGATGGAAATGTACACAGATACAACCGATCCGACCAATCCTCTATATAAAAGAGGTGGTGCGATTGATATCCATAAAGCTATTCTTAAAGTAGCACCAAAAAAAGGTTTTGTAATGCCTGGGCATCGGTACACCGGTCCAGGGAACCCGCTTGAGCAGCAATTGAAATATGAACCAAATACTGGTCAAATACTTGAGATATTTCAGCAACCAACAGGAAAAACCGATGCTGTATCAATGCAGCATGATGTTGATTACTCAGTCTGTGGAAATAAACCTAAAAGTGATCAAGTAAAATGCAAAAATGATGCAGATCGTAAAATGGTTAAGGCTCTTGATGCTATTCCTTGGAAAGAAAGACAATGGGGGCATGCTGTTGCTAGAAATACCATTGCAGCCAAGGCAAAATTGGGTTTGGGTGTTAAAAAGCCAAAAAAACGTAAAAAGCCGTCGAGTGAAGAAAACTGGCAAGAAAAATTAGCTGATGAATTACATAAATCAATAAAGCGCAAATTTACTCGACGGCGTGTTATAGTTAACCATATTGATGAAATATGGTGCTCGGATTTGGTTGAAATGCAACAGTTCAGTAAATGGAACAAGGGATTCAGATATCTTCTCATGGTACTGGATGTTTTCAGTAAATATGGTTGGATAGTGCCTCTAAAAGACAAAAAAGGTGAAACTGTAACTCAAGCATTCAAAACAATATTCAAAGAGGGGCGTAAACCGCAATATCGTTGGACTGATAAAAGGAAAGAGTATTACAATAAAAATATGAAGGAGGTTTTGGAAAAGAATGGTATAACACTATACTCAACCGAAAATGAAGAGAAAAGTATCGTATGCGAACGATGGAATCGAACAATCAAGTCCAAAATGTGGAAGCAGTTCACTGTTCAAGGTAATACACAGTATTTAGATATGTTACCAAAATTAGTGAAAGAATACAATAATACAAAACATTCAAGCATAAAGATGACACCTACAGAAGCTAGTAAAAAGAGGAATGAAGGTATAGTTTACTTTAATCTATATGGTGATATGGAGCCATTATCAGCTAAACCAAAATTTAAGGTTGGTGACAAGGTCCGAATATCTAAGTATAAACGGAATGTGTTCGACAAGGGTCATACACCAAACTGGACAGAAATGTTCACAATTGATAAGATGCAATACACTAATCCAATCACATACAAACTAAAAGATCTCAGAGGTGAAGATATTCAAGGGAGTTTCTATGAACCCGACTTATTAAAAGCCAAGCAGGATGTTTTTCGTATTGATAAAGTCATTCGGAGGAACTATAAGAAGAAACAAGCTTTAGTGAAGTGGAAGGGGTATAGTGATGAATTTAACAGCTGGATAGTAGTTGAAAAGTGAGGATTCTGGCTCAATCTCATTTAATCCCATTTTGATTCTGGCTCAATCTCATTTAATCCCATTTTTCTACTTTATCATGCCTCAATCTCGTTTAATCCCATTTTTCTACTTTATCGTGCCTCAATCTCATTTTTCCATTTTGATGAAAAAGTGGAATACGGTCCTAACTTATTTAAAAGTTAGTTTTACTGTTTTTCAGCAAGGGGCATGGAGAACTTACCCGTGAAAGAGTTGAGAGTCGAAGAGACTATTAAACTATTATCAACCATTCCACAGAACATTTTTGATGAAGTCCTGGTTAAAATCGAAAGGCTCATTAGAAACTTAATCAAATGCCCACATGGTAGAAGAAGAAAACACCAGTGCAGAGATTGTGGGGGCTCACAAATATGTCCTCACGGTAAACAGAAATCATTTTGTAGGGACTGTAGGGGATCACAAATCTGCCCTCATAATAAATTTAAATCGTTCTGTATAGGGTGTGGAGGCTCACAAATATGTCGTCATGGCACACGTAAATACACTTGTAAAGAGTGTGGAGGTAAAGGTATATGCATTCATAATAAACATAAAGCTTCTTGTAAAGAATGCCGTTAAACTAAGGAAGGATAATAATACAGTACGTCTTTGTAACGCGAACCACGTTACAAAATCATATAGCGTTATTTAGACCCATATTACGATAAGTTTACGTTTATATTCTTTTGCCAGTTTCATAGTGAAAAGAGCATCTACAGATGTAACACTCGAAGGGAAAGCTAGTACATGCGTCGAGCATTCAACAATTGTCTCGTTTCTAATAGGTCCAGCCGCTACACCAAACTTCCAATCAGGAAGGATTTTCTTGAAAGGGATATGATTATCACGCGCAAAATTCTCAGCCAGAGTATCAGCTCCACGTGCTCCACCAGGCACGATTTTAATGTCTGAGAGTTTCAGTCCCCACTCCTTAAGAGCATTGTAAACTCCATTATAAAACTTTTCCTCGTCCACAAAATTTCGGCTTCCAACGATGGCAACAGACATGGTATATCAACATGGAACTCTTTTGATTATTTGATTCCACTTTTTTTGTGATCATCGAAACAGAACCCAGGCTAACCCCCCAGCCGCAATGGTCAATGCGATCAGATTATTTTCATGTCGCGTGGTATTAACTGGGGGAGGCTCTTTGATTTCAGGTTCAACATCCATATTTGGCGGCTGCACTTGTACAGCTTTGGGTTTCACTGATGCATGTTCCAACTTAATTTTTGAAGCTGCCAAATTATGGCTTATCCCCACAGGTCTCGTTTCCAGGTTCACATTGGTATTAACGCCAAACTTCATATCATCCGTGGCCTTCATCAGATTGTTATTGTACCCAACCACACTCTCCGTATTTATAATCATATTACTAGGCATCAACCAAACTCCAGGCGCAATCGCCAGATCCAATCTTAACTTTGCTTCCTGAGTCGCGAGCTGGTACCTCTGAACCGAGCTTGATATAGCATTCTCGATCACACTACTTTCAAATAAAGATAAGAACTCTTGTTGGGTCTCAATCGCCCCGCCGCCAGTGCCCACAATCGAGTTTCGAGTGTTAACTTGGGACCCCAACACGCAATAAACGAAAGCCTCGACAGATCGATTCAGTCTTCCCAGCCCAGCTTTGGTCAATCCATGACTACTCGTGGGTATGAACCAAGCATACTTATACCCAGCGAAATCATCATTCCAAATGAACGAGATGAGATCCCCCTTATCCTTCTTACCCCCATCATCCGAGAATTTACCACCCGCGCCCGGCCACTGGTTCGCCTCTTCATCGTAGGATCGAATGATGTGAACATTTTGGAATCCTCCACCCCGTCCATGATAACCGGCTCCATAATCCAGGAAGATATCACCAGGACCATGGTTTCGCCCGCCTTTCCATCTGAAATCAGAACCGTTCTCGATCCCAAACTCACTGCACAATCTTTGATACCCGACCTTACTATACGGATTGTTCGATGTGGTGAATGGTTGTTCATCTGGCAGCGGCACACTCAATTCGTACAATACTCGCCTTATGGTGAAATAGATGTGAAATTTAATGAAACTGTCCATGACTTTGGGATAATTCAAACTCTCGAACGGACTGATTCCACATCCAGAGGTCGCGCACCATACCGTAAAGTTCAGTTGTTGCGGGCCAATAATTCATATCAGGCGCGTTCAACCACCTTCGACTCTGGGCGCCAGACTTGAAAGTGACAACTTGAGATGTGAATACGTTCCTCATTTTAGCGGTGAACTTCTTGGTATTGGATACGTATATGTCCAGCGAGGTCAGCATCATTGTGGTATCATTGGTGAAATCATCAAAATCAATGGCTGGGATCGGATAAAACCGATTGGTCAGAGTTAGGCTCTTTGGGAAGGAGCTTACAGTTTTACCACTCAAACCCAAATCAGCCCACAGTTCCACCTTCAAACTTTGTGGAAGATCGTCCGTCCATGTCTTACCAGTTGGGTCATCGTAAGACATGATTGTCGTCCCATTACGTTTCCATCTCACGTATCCCCCATAAATATCAGTCACAAATGTGAATTGGCTCCGGTCAGCGTTTGGATACCTATTCCTAAAGTCTTCAAGCAATCCCATCTTCTATCCAGGATTTTGGATAGAAGGATTGTCGGGTTTAACTCAATAAGAGATCCTATCGTATGTTATGGTTATGACCCGTCTTTTAATTCTTTGAGAATTTCCTCTCGGACCTTCTGTTTCAAGACCACCGGATCGTATCCTTTCAGAGGGCTTTATTGAGCCTTCAGTCGGATATCAGCCTTCAGTTTTTCAAACTTATTAAGCTCCCCGATTATCAAGGAGAACTCTTCGTCAGAGATCTTGTTATCACGAAGCGCTCTGGAGACCAGGTCCTCGATCGTGTTTATTTTGGCTTTGGCCAGGGTAACGGTACTTTGGTGCTTGACCGCTTTCATGGACAGACTTTTGGAGATTTGCTCACACGCTATGGACGTGAAGACAAGTATTCCACTTGCTATCCCCAAGCGTATGGCCGCTATGATTCCCACCCCAGACATAATACCACAGGTTGAACTCGCGTTTATGAGCGCGCCTTTTGACCGATTGTACTTTTTCAGGACCTTCTCATAATGCGTCAATTCGGTTTTTACCTTATTCAAGGCTTCACAACATTTCTGTAGTCTGAAACTGGCTCCATCAGGAGGAGGAGGCGCTGATGGAGGCAGTTCGGGATAAATATTCTTATACTCATCCATGCTTAGTTACACGCGCCACCTTATTTTTAAAATATTATCTGAATCTCAAACTGAAGGTGATGGGAGACCCTTTCAGATCCAATTTTTTTCCCTTCACTGTCCAGAATGCCTAGAGCGAACTGATTTATGGGAGTTCTCAATTTCTGAGCTGGGATGACCGCATAATTTTGCGAGGGTATATTGGCAAGGAGATATGAGGGGTAAATCTTCACAGAGTCCCCGAATTGGCCATTATTCATATAGGACGACCGATTATCCACTAGACTGCACGTAAGTCTCAGAGGCTCTTTGCTCTGGACACTTATGGGGTATAATTTGCCAGGTTTTATGACTTCAGGCACCCCGAGCCCAAGTTGTAGCCCTCTCGAGAGCTTAATGTTATGGCTCTTATTGGAATACAGATAATCAACGGTATCGGTCTCAATGATCGAGAGCTTGGCATTATCCGTATCATTGAGAAAAATCGCATGGATACTGCGCAATGAATATGTACCGGGCTCGATTATTATGAAAGGGCGATTATCCTCCTTGAGTAAACCCTGGCGGTCTTTGAAATTCACCAATCGTTTGGGTATCCTACAATCCAGGAGTTGTATCTCCCGAATCTTATCCAGGGGAGGATCCAAATACACCCTCGTTTCAGACTCGTTCATTGTAACGCTCAGCATTTTGGATTATGCTTTGGGCCTCTTTAAATTTTTATACTCAGCCTCTGAAAGGAACCGAGCCTTAGTTATCCCACAGCTTGAACATTTGCACTTCATCATATAAGTGCCCTTACAGGTTTTGGTGTATGTTTCACTACCAGGTACGCATTCAGTCTCCTTTCTCTCTTTGACACAATAGCTCCACATATTTACACTCAACGATTCCTCTTCTTTAAATTCTCCACGAAGTACACGACAACAGCGACGATCAATAACCAAGCGTTTTTCCCCAGGAAAGAGATGACTTCGCCGGCACTCTTGAACAGAAAGCTCACGATCGCTCCCACCATACCGGGTAATATCTCGCCGAGCTTCTTACCAAGGGTCTTCAGTCCATCCCCGACACCTTTCCCCAATTTCGACAGCCCTTTGGAAAGATTAGACACGATAACGCCAATGACTACACTAACGGCACTCAAAACGGCAAATACTGTGAACCCGTATTTCTTGAAGATGGCTTTCACCCGCTCTCGCAATGACATTAGTTTCTGTATTTGCTCATTCTCCCCCTCCAGGCTAGCATCTCTCGCTCCTGTTCGTCAATTTGTCTTTCGAGAATCTCTATTTGACTTTTTTCCTCTGGGGTTTTTAGCGGCTTGTCTCGATGGAATCCTAGCCTCTCCTTCAGTTTGGTGAGGATCCCCTTTTTCTCCGTTATCAGACTATCGTTGGCTTTTGTAACCTCGTATGCGCTTTGGCCGAGAATGGTTTTTACGCCCTTTAGTTTTAAAAACTCGTCATTTACCCCACCATCAGCTTTGAAGAATACGTATTCCCTAGCATTAGCCCTTTTCAATCGTACACGTACCCTCCCTAAGCTATCTGTGGTAGCAGTGAAGTTGGACTCTGCAATATTAACTTTGGGGAATGCGCGTTTAATTTCAGCCCAAGCATACTCTTGGTCCCTTTCCCTTTGTATCAAGGGCCTTGTTTCATCATTGTCCTCAGTGAATGACGTTTCTTCCATATCAGGCTCGCCGCGAGTGGTAGACGTCTTTGTGACTATTGGGCTAAGATAAAGTGTATCATCACCCTCGTCCCCACCACCACTGGCCCCTGGTTCATTTAATTTAGTCGGATCGAGCTCAGGATCAATTTCCATATTTGAAGTCCAATATGGAAATTTCTAAGTTAATTTTATTACAACCACTTGCTCGCGATATATCCCAGGGCTAACATCCCTCCGGAGACATAGGCCATCTCACCCATTCTTTGGTCTCCGTTCGGTCGGTAATAGTCAGAGAACCTGGGAGGATTGGCTTGACTGTACAATTTCAGCGCTTCATCCGTCGTTGATATATTCTCGGAGGCTTGGTTCGCATCCCCCTTTCTCTTGTTAATAAAATCGATAAAAGCCAGCCGCTTTTCCTGGTACTCAGCGTAATCTCTCTGGTATTTCTCCAGAGCTTTGTCGTGCCTCTCCCTTTCGAGTTGGATATCAGCGGACGAAGACCCACTGAGGGCCTTTGCTATATAATTCCCACCAATGAAGGCCGTTGCGTTGAGGATTGCCCCTCCGAGCATGATCGCTATACTTGCCATCAGCTATTGGGTAGTATCTTTTGATCCTCTAAGCATGTTTTGAGATACATGCTTGCCGCTAAAACAGCGACCCATTTCCCATAATTCATGATATTGGACGATGGATCGCCAATGAACTATTCTTTCAGGGCCTTTTTGCCCACCCAACCCACAGCGGCGGCTAGCCCCACGAGGACTGCAGAATCAGTAACAGTCTTTACGAGCTTGTTCTCAGCCATTTTATGGATTACATCCACCCGTCTTTTAAATTATTTTCTCGGGCGGGCGCGTTCATGGCCTCGTTGATATTTTTGACGGGAGGGGGACTGAAGGTGGGAGCTGGTACACGCAAGTCGGTTATCTTACTCTCGGTATCCAAGCATTAATATCCATTGAGGCACCATGCTCCTCCTCATCTTGGCGGGCCTTGGCCTCCCTCTCCTCCTCCCGCTTTAAAGCTTTCCTAGCCAGTTTATTGCGAGCGGATAACGTCTTTCCACGCTCCACTCTCTTAGGGTCCTTGATTTTGGCTTTGTACGTAGGCTCCTTTGTGATTTGTTCAGTACTTTCCTCAGCCATGTTTGAATACTCCTGGACCCAATCTTTAAATCTCCTAATAGGTGTACTATTAGGAGGTTTTCTACCGTTTACCAAAACCCACCCGACCCTACTAGGAATAGTAGTGATTTATTTCTTTTTACGACTAGCTGCCACCGGCTTCTCTGCCATCATCGGATGAACAAAATCATCATTACCATGAAATGCTTCTTCTTCCTCCTCCTCATCATCTGTATAGATGAGATGACACTCTTCCTTAAAACCGCTGTCCTCAGCTTCCCTGAGTTTAATTTCTGACACAATAAGGCGTGCAGATGCCACATATTCATTATCTCCGTGCTGTCCCAAGTACACATCGTCCCAACGGAGAACAATATGGGCAGATACCTTAGGATCACCCTTTTTCCAATAATAATCGGATAGTGCTTCGCCCTTTACTTCACGTCTATTGATCATGGTTCTACAAATAAGCTTGTCCCCGGTACCACTGGTATTAAAACTAAGGTACGCGCGCTTTGGAAAGGACGGGTCTCTCGGACGGTCATATATGGGTTTAACCGCGTCAAGTAGGTCTTCTTCTTGTTCACACGCTTTGAAACACTTCTTTGGGAGGATCTCTTTCAAGGAATCGTCCTCACAGAATTTCTTAAGATAGGACATCATAACCTCACGGATGTTATCAAATCTATCTTTGGTTCTTTCCTCATCCTCCGTTGGGTCATCCATTGTTCCAAGTGATGTCATAGGATACATAACTTGGATTCCCAAAACATTTTGAGGCGTCTTTTCACTCTCATTGGTTCTAGGTTTCCATTTAGGCGAAAGACCAAACACATCTTGCTTGGCCAATTCAAAACATATTAATTTCTTTGACCCTTTTTGGTCTTTCACGTAAACCTTGCAATGTCCATATGTAGAATTCTTCCTTGGATTGTCCAAGATTATAGAACTCCAATCAAATTCTTTCTTTAGCGGTACGAATAGAGATTTTATATCTCAAATGGACAATAGCAAATCTATTGGGCCATTTAGTATTCCAATCCCTTTGTTAAAAATACTTAAGACTCCTATTGCTCCTATTCTTTCATCTTTGATAAATGATTCCTTTCTGAGTGGCATTTTCCCCAATAAACTTAAACTAGCAAAGGTTACTCCAGTCTTTAAGAAAGGCTCTAGACAAGACAAAGATAATTACAGACCTATATCTGTCCTATCTATATTTAGCAAAATCTTTGAAAAAGCTGTGTATAAGCGCCTTTACAGTTATCTTCAATGTCATAGTATTCTCTACCCACTCCAGTTCGGTTTTCGGCGAAAGTACTCAACTAATCATGCACTTTTAAGCATCACTGAATCTATTCGCTATTCCATTGATAACAACGAATTTGGCTGTGGAATTTTTATTGACTTAAAAAAGGCTTTTGATACGGTGAATCATTCTATTCTTTTGCTAAAATTGCACCATTATGGAATAAGAGGTGTGGCCTATGACTGGTTTCAATCTTATCTGTCTGACAGACAACAGTTCGTGTGTGCCAATGGTCATGACTCTAATCATCTTTCTATCACTTGTGGGGTCCCTCAAGGGTCTGTTCTTGGACCTCTGCTATTTTTATTATATATTAATGACTTACCTAATGTCTCAGAATCACTTACTTGTCACCTGTTTGCTGATGATACTAATATATACTATGCATGCAAGAACCTGATTGATCTCTAACTTAAGCTAAATCATGATCTTACTGCAGTTGCTGAGTGGATGAAATCTAACCGACTGGCACTTAGTATTGTAAAAACTAATTTCATTCTCTTTCATTCTAAAAAACTAAAACCTTATAAGACTTTAAATCTAAAAATTAATGATGTTAATATTCAGCAAGAGTCTACAGTTAAATATCTTGGTATTACTTTTGATGCTAATCTAACCTGGAAAAGTCACATTGATGAGCTTTGTCTGAAACTGTCAAAAACTGTAGGAATTTTTTCAAAATTGAGGTATTACGTTGACATTGATATACTAAAAATGCTTTATAATTCTCTAATTTGTCCTTTTTTTACTTATGGTGTCAATGTTTGGGGTCTAACATACCCAACCTATTTAAAACCTTTGACCACTTTACAAAAGCGTTTAGTCAGGATTATGACATTCTCTGAACCTGCATCACACTCGGCACCCTTGCTCAAATCTCTAAATCTTTTAAAATTTTGTGATATAATCCAAGTTGAAATTCTTTCTTTTGTTTATCAGTGGTTTCATAAATTAACTCCATCTTGTTTTACTGATTACTTCAAGCCAATATCCTCTGTTCATTCATATTATACACGTCAATCAAATAACAATGACCTGTTTGTAAACCAAGTCCAGACCACACAATATGGTATTCGTTCTCTTTGTTTTTCTGGTGCTAAACTTTGGAATTCTTTACCTCTGGCTGTAAAACAGATTACTCCTTTTTCTAGATTTCGTCAAAACGTTAAGAACTCTATGTTTGACGGGTATGACGATGTTAATTAGTTAGCTTTATCTTGTACATAATTATAATGTTATATCTGTTTAAAAGTAACTGGATATTTTTCTATATTCATATTTTTGTTAATTTTGATTCTTAAGGAATTGTTTATATGTTCAAGTATAATGTTAGTAATTAGTAGTATAAGAAGTAATACTTTTTTAACAAAAAAATGTTGTTAACTCTATTCCTTTTGCTCATGAAGTAATTAATTTGGGGCACCTACTCGATTAGTTTAATAACTATTTAGGTGTCCCAGACTCTACACCATAACAGCAAATTAACAAACTTACTTTCCCTTCTCCTCTTTTTTTTAATAATATTGTAACTTTATGTACATAATATTCTGTGTAAGTTAAATAAAATTGACTTGACTTGACTTGACTACTATTTGGATGGGGGACCAAGACGAGGATTCGTCCACGAAGAACTTCAATTTGTACCCGCAGATACTGAATTGCCGCCCGATAACGTTCTGAAGTGACCATGTGCGAGAGCATGTATCCCATCCTCCATTATCACCCGTTTGTCGTCCTCGTGTGATAGCGCAATTTTGTTCACGGTTTCCGTGAACACATCATGGAGATGGCTTCTAATGGTATTCATCTTCCTTTTCTGTGATTGCTTGTTGAATAGGCAATCCATATAATCCTCAAAACTTATACTCTTGGCCACAACTCCCTTCTTCACGCCCTTGCACTTCTTCACTTCACTTTGGTTATCCATTTTGAGGGCATAGAGTTTGGCTCGGAGTCCGACAAATTCTGTAATTTGTAACATACCCCCGACTTTCTTGTTCACTCCCACTTCAATGCCTGATGGATGATCTTTGGGATAATTGCTGGTATCGAATCTTTCCCTTACATCTGGACTGATATCCTTGTAAAAGTCCTCGGTTTCTATCTCATATGTGAGAGAATCGGTATCTGTGAACAACAGCTTGGCTTTTTCACCATATTTGGGCTTGATGTAGTTATAATGAAAGTCATACATTATGGTCTTGCTCAAATCCAGGATGGACAAGCCCAAGTAAATGGGTTTATCGAAGACAAGCTTTGTTTTCTTCATGTGAAACGCGGTCAGATCCTCGCAAAAGATGTTTCTGTGGTGGAAGTTTGGCTTCACGATCAGCTTGCGTGCCTGTGGCTCATTCGTGACCAACTGGATGTCCACCCTCTTCCTAATGTTCTCCATGGTCTTTCCGAATACGGATTTGTTCATAAGTTTGAAGAAATCCTTCTCAAAGTCGTTCTCCGCTTTGGCTCTTAGATCGGTGTTCAAATCGATGTAAGGCTTTAGCCACGCTGACTCTTCGAATGTGATCCCTCTGTGTACCTTGATTAGTTTTAGCCCCAGAGTTAGATACTGTTTTAGTGTTTCGTGGTGAACTATATACTTTGTTTTGTTCCTGAGGTTCGGGATTAACTTGTCAACCCCATTTACATTCACTCTCTCTGGGGCTAGTGGATAATCATTGTGGACGTCATGTAGTTGGTGTGGATATTCCAAGTCCACTTCCAGTATACATGGATGGTCTCTCCAGTTCAGTACATCTTTATCGCCCATCCATCTGAAATCACGAGTTGGTAGAGCCTTGGTCATTGCATGGCCGTACAACCCGTTTGCATCCGAATATGTGATGTATTTTGTAGGTAAGGCTGGATCGTGCTCCTTCATGTATGGATTGTTGGATTTTCCATACCTAGTGGAAATCGTTGAGATCCCGCCTCGAATACCTTCCTCAACCATAATCAGCATGTCTGGGTCTCTCAAAAGTTCCAATTCCACCTTGGTGCTCTTCAATGTGGCATCCCATGCTAATCCGGGTACAGTATAGTTCCATGCGGGGTCCAGCCCATAATTGGTCATACAAACAGACCTAAAGTTTTCGAAGACATCGGCTAGTAGGAGTACGTCCGTTTTAAGGTATAGGTTGTGATAGTCCCTAAAGGTTTTCATCCCAAAGGTTTCCCACACGGCTTCAGCATGTTGATAATCCTCCTCCGATATATCAACATCATAAAGCTTCGAGTAGAATGCCTCTTTTGCTGGAAGATGGGGCACCTTTAGCTTGAGGTATCCATCAAACCAATCGTACGGAAATACGCCCTTCCTAGTCAATAAGTCGAGCTTTTTTCCTTCGTAGGACCTCTCCAGATTTTTCAGGGACGCTCGTGGTAGATTATTCACCAAACTCGCGAGACCGCTTGACATAAATCTGAAACTGTCTATAAATCTGATGTACCGTTTAATTTCAATCTCTTTCCCATCCTCGTTCTTGAAGGTCTCGACTACAATCTCCTTTGTGAATGAGATATACTTCTCGTCGTTGAGGGAAATGCAATTTATCTTGCCCTCTGATACTCCAAGTTTCTTGACGAATAAGTGGCTGTCATATCCAGATAAATTGTGGAATATGACCGGGAAGAACTTGGGGACCTTGAATTCCAAATTGCATTTCTTATGAGCCGCTCCTCTGTACCTCCCCGTAAGGTGATAGTGGTCCAGCACTTTGTCTTTTCCCAATTTACCCGCGCAAACGTGGCAGTGTGTCGCATTTTCGTACGCTCTTTCGTCTCTCCTTTTAATCATGGGACTCTTTTTGAATTTGAATTTATTATACACTTTCTTGATGCTAAAGCTTCTCGTAAAACATCTTGGGGATATCATCCTTTGAGGACTCTGCCGTGTATCGTACGAGCTGGGGTGGAAATACCTCGTCGTCAAAACATTTAATAAGGTAACAGAACCCTGATGGCTTGTGCTTCTGGTATTGATTCGTAAAACTCTCTCTCTCGTTCGGTGAACAAGTGTCTATCTTCTCCGTGAAGCACTCAAAGTCCGCGTATACCACAAAGGGGACTTGCATTTTTCTGTTGCGATTTTGGAAAGTGATGTACTTTGGGCTCCCGTCCTCCTTCATGGGCATTTCCACCTTCACTGCTTCGTGGTTTAGACAGTATTCCCTGTGTGTTTCCAATGACTTTTCTGAATTGAATGAATTGAGGCAATTGTCACAATAAAAACGAGTGCCCTTATGCTTGTTATAATCAACAAGTCTTGACATATTCTTGATCCAGCAGTAGTGATTTGTCTCGTCGTTTGATATGAGAAGTAAGTTTATCTTTGGTACGTTTAATTTATTACTGCGCCTGATTAGGGTCGGCTCATTGTTCTCATAACCAAGAACGTTGATCCCATAGGGGTTTTGCCTCTCAAACTTGTCGATCTGATTTGTTCCAACTCCTGAAACTGGGAACTCTATTCCAGACCAGTCAAATTTCTCTGAGTTCTCTCTCATCTCCTTGTTTAGTCTTTCAGCGTTTTTCTCCCTAGGGAAGACAGCAGACGTTATCGCCCATTTGAAGCACTCCTGATCTTCCTCGTTCTTAACTTTTATGACTGCTTTCTTATCGCTAAATTTCGGTGGTAGTGGAATATATGAACTTCCAGAAAACGGTTCAAAGGGGTTTATGTGGATACGAAAATCTATCACGTGGTCAAATACCCATTCAGAGTGCTCGTTCTCATATTTATGGACCATTTCGATTTGGCGGGCTGAGATTTTATCGCATATACGAAAGACGGCTGTTGCGTCTGTTATTATCTCCAATAATGAATGGAAGTGTCCGTCACTCTCCTCGATAATACGATTGGTCTTTTTATCTCTCCTTATGAAATGGCATGAGAAAATTGACTTTACCTTGAGAGGTTTCTTCTGTTTATCGATGAGAGCCACGAACTCCGGTTTCACGTTATTTGAAAATGAGATGGGGTCATATCCTCTCTTTCCCTCTATCCTATATGTTTTCAGGAAGCCCTTCAGAGCTGTTTCAGACTCTTCTGGTGTGAAATCGTGTGTTTCCTCTTGGTCCGCTTCTTGGGTGGAATCGTGTGGTTGGTGTTGGTCTTGAGGAGGCTCATCCGTTACATTAATTTTGCGGTTTATCCTTTTCTTAAATCCCTCTATCCGCTTATTTAGGTTCTGGTAGGTTAGATACAACCCAATCTGTGAATTTGGCTACCTCTTTCTGTACCGAATCTTTTAGTGATCGAATAAATGAAGTTCTGGGCGCTGGGATTGGTCTTTGGATGTTAGGTCTTGTTCTGGGCGTTCTGGGCGCTGGGGTTGGTCTTCCTAAACCTTCAAGTAATTGTGATTTACGCATTCTACCATAACCTTGGGTACCAGATTTCTTAGCGATGATTCTTAGCACCCTCACTGGTAAACTCTCTGGCTGAACATCAGCTAATACTTCGAGAAGTTCAGCCTTTTTATATGTAGAATATCTTTGCACTCCGGCCTTTTTAGCGATTGCTCTCAACTCTTTCACGGGTAAGTTCTCCATGCCCCTTGCTGAAAAACAGTAAAACTAACTTTTAAATAAGTTAGGACCGTATTCCACTTTTTCATCAAAATGGAAAAATGAGATTGAGGCACGATAAAGTAGAAAAATGGGATTAAACGAGATTGAGGCATGATAAAGTAGAAAAATGGGATTAAACGAGATTGAGCCAGAATCAAAATGGGATTAAATGAGATTGAGCCAGTATCCTCACTTTTTAACTACTTGGATTCCTATGAAGGATTTACAACATATATAAACGCACTATTTATGATATAAAGAAATAATTATATATAGTACATATAGTATATAACATGAGAGTTGTTTACTTTTTATGATTAAAAATAATATAATTCTTTCATATAGTTTAAAGAATCCACGACAGGATCCTTTGAATTCTTGACATTCAATAAGAAAATATATAATTTAAAATATGAATCCCATTTTTGGTTCCCATTTTTTTGATCCTAGGTTTTGATCCTAGGTATTGATCCTAGTTTTTGGTACCAGACCTAGGTCCTAGGTTTCAGTTTCTAGATCCCCGATCCTAGGTTTTGGTTCCAGACCTGGGTCCTAGGTTTCGGTTCCAATTCATTTTTGATTTTTTACTATAAGAATTCATTTTTGATTCCCATATTTGATTCCCATATTTGATTCCCATATTTGATTCCCATATTTGATCCTCATATTTGATCCTCATATTTGATTACCATATTTGATTACCATATTTGATTCCCATATTTGATCCTCCTATTTGATCCTCATATTTGATTACCATATTTGATCCCCATATTTGATCCTCATATTTGATTCCCATATTTGATTCCCATATTTGATCCTCATATTTGATTCCCATATTTGATTCCCATATTTGATTCCCAACAACGGGGAAGTAGCATAGCAGTTGGGTGGTATGAGAACATTTTTTCAAAAATGGTCTCGAACCCCCAACTACTATACTACTAGCAGAGAAGGTATTTTGCTCATGATTATGAATTATAGGATTGAAGGAAACCCTGAAGTTCAGTAATAGATTCTTGAGTGCTTAATAATTTTACGATTTCATTTAATAATTCAATTTGAGTGGCATCCATAACTCAATTTAATTATAACATAACAAAAAGGAAAAACATTTACATTTATTTTGCTTCCATGCAGGCTATATACTGTAACTTAGATGTCAAGCTAAATTAAGTAAAAAATGCTAGCGGAACTGTCTAAATGTGTTTTTATATAGATAGTTATATCTAAGCCCTTTTGCATACATTTCCATACCTTGGAGTAAACATTTATTTTACCGAGGTGTTCGTTTTAACACGAAAATGACAAGAGTTGTGTCCCGCATTTCCCAGTAGCGTGTACAAATCTTTTAAATACATTTACGCAAAAAGAATGGTTAATTTTATCAGGAATAGAATACAGTACATTGATAATTTGTGTTTTTTGTAGAATATACTCCATGACTTTGTAGGTAGAAAGACCGTACTAATGGCAGACGAAAGTTTTGACAAAAATCATAGCGAGTTAACCGACCTCGACACTAAACTATAGTCAAAAACGTTTTTGAATTCCTTCGCAATATTTAAGAATGCTTTTACAGTTTAAAGTGAAATGAAAGTACTAAACGGGAGCCCCGCTTTTAGGCTTGGCTAAATCTATATATTAGGATGTTATAATAATTTGATGTACTATTATTGAAATTAGTTATATTGCGTTATGTTTTCATTATTCTGCGTAATTCAGTCTATGACTGCAATGCATGCTTTTGTAATAAACGATTTATCTTATTTATCTTTATCTTTTTCTGTTTTTGGTGATTTTTCGAGAAGTTTTTGTGTGGCTTACACGAAGTGTGTAGCCACATTGTGGCACAATCAGATCTATTTATTTATTTATTTATTTATTTATTTGTCCAAGAGAGTCGGGCACCTCCCATGTGGTCTGGTAAGCCACACACGTACACATTGCGAACCTAGTTTTCGGTTTGCAATAGACTCCAAGGCATACCCAACCCACCGCTTCCTAACACCCTCCATCTTTAAAATTGACCAGTAGAAAGGACCTATCCCAGACATCTCTGCGATCCTAAGTGAACGCAGAATGTGCTTCGCTGGACATTAATAGGGAGTTTAAGATCTCCGAAGGCGACGGTAGACGAAAACGTCACCTCAAAATATAACTTGGCTCCATCATAAGTCTTTCGCGATTATTCAGTCTCGCTCACGTCCTACAAAATGGCCGAAGTATCCTAAAAATAAATTGATACGGGCGGTTTCAGAGTGAAAATAGAGAAGGAAAGATTCTCTCTTGCATGCTTACGTTGTCATCAAAACCTCAAATTTGGTGATTTCACGTCGTCGTTATGCAGAGGACGGCTGATATACATGCTAAAATCCGTGCTGCACGTGCAGCACGATTATTTATACTCTTTTAACCAATGATACAATTGTTTTGTGAGGTTGTCGTTGTCGTCGTCGTCGTCGTTTCTTAAACTCCCTAATTGCTGGCGAGCAAAACGAGAAATAGCAACTGGTCTGCTGCTCTGGACACCCAGCCACGGCACCAGACGAGTCGGTCCCCCAGCAACCACAGTCAAACCTCGCTAGCGTACTGTCTCTCGAACTCTCAAGGGAAACGAAAAATAGTTCCAGATAGCAAGGGTTCGAGACAAGCGATGGTAAATAAATGACCGAAAAAACAATCCAAGGCAAAAAAAATGAGTTTGGGTTTGAGATAACGGGGAGTTCGAGGTAACCGAGTTCGAGAAAGCGAGGTTCGACTGTACCTACATTTACCAGGATGCCGCCCTGAAGACCTTCCGTCGCTGAAGCAGGACCGCGATGGATGGTCTGCTAGACTCATCATGGTCTGCAAGTGGGGGAGGGTGGGTCCTGAACCCGCGTTCCCGCTTCTTTTGCACGAGAACCCCGAATCCCGCACTTTTTGATTTGATTAGTGTGCACCAGGCTGATTCGCTTTCGCTGCTGGTACGTTTAGTTTGGGTCGTGGAGATTTCCTGAATTCTCGATAAACAGGCAAAAAAATCACATATCCCGTGCAAAAAGTTCTGGGGAATTCCGCTGACTTCTCAGAAAACAAATCCGAATGGCTTTTGAAAACTCACTCATAGATTTCATTTTTTCATTCTTCTATGTGTTTCCAATTTTTAGTTCATAAAATTTGAAAAGGTCCTTTGGACTTTTGGATTTTGCTTATTATTATTATTATTATTATTATTATTATTATTATTATTATATTAATATAATATTACTATCGCTTCAATGCTAATTTAAATTAATCCCACAATACATCTTCCTGTGCTATTTGATATTATCATTTGCTAATTAGTTGGTAAAGCGAGAACCTTGGAGGCAAGCTGTCAGATTTTTCGACAGGGTGAAAGTTTATTGATAAAATTGCCACCTTCATAGAAACAAAAAGAACGCAATGTGACATTGAAGGCAATTTGAACATCTGAGTTAGGCCTGGGAACAATCACAACAAAACAGACAACTTTTATTATTGCTCGCGGGATTAATGGAACGCTTTCTCAGGCAAGCAAGGTATGAAACAAAAATCCATCTTATAATGAGTGTTATAACTATACTCACCGTATTTCCATGCATTTTTGTGTTTGCATGGAATTCAGAATTAGCTGGAAGCCATCTGCGTTTAAGAAGAACGAAGTTAATTTGCAAAATTGCTTTAAAAGAACCTCGCGCGTTCGCTTGGCTATTAGATTCTTTCCCGCTTTGTTTATGCTACACCAAACTGGATAGGACTCATTTCTCACTATAAATAACTCGAAAATCAATTTTATACCTTAACACATCAAATACAAACGGAAGAGAAATTTGAAAGTGCTATCTGCTGGGTTAGTTACATAGTTTGTTTGTCCGCTGTCTGCCTTTAATTAAGCGTGGGAAAACTTCTCTCGATTCGATTCGGTTGGTTTGTTCTTTGAGTTCGAACGTGAAAGGTTACGTATCTGACTACAAAAAAGAACTACATAATTTGAACTCAGTTCGAATCGTAATATGATATCATCTTTAAAACTTTTTATTTAATTACAACATCGTCACGAAAACTTTCCGACAGCGACATCATAATATTCTTGTTATATCTGCGGACAAGCTATTCACGAATTCTCTATTTGTGTTGATCAAACATGGGATATATTATTTCTGTTTAGTTTCTCATGCTAAAACTTTTTCGCAGGCTAAGAATGTTGCAGCGTTATGACTGGTGGCTGCCACTTTTTTTTAAAACGGTCAAACGATATCCCTTATCTGTTAAACCACAATGCAAACTTAAAACTTTAATAACTGCAAAACAGCTGCGTTGATAAATTATCGCCTCCCAAGTGGAAGAGCTTATCGTTCCGAGCTGAGTTTGTTGCTTTGAGAAGGATTCCCGCACACAGGGGAGCTAGATTGAAAAACAATGATATAAGTTTTTATAACGGAACAAAGAGTTCACATTGACAGTATGATTATCGTCGTATGCATAAAAGATATTTCATTTGTTTTGAACAGGAAAGCAACTGTTTTAATTGGCACGAGTGAACAAGTTCAAAGTAATCTAAACAGCTTGGTTCCTCGTTTGAAAAATGTTTGGCAAAGGGAGACGACGCGTATAAAACAACGAATTCGTGAAAATAGGTCTGTTGGTCATTATAACCCCGTTTTTTGGTGTTGTCGAAGTCAAGGTCGCCGTTGTAACGTCTTGTTTTACTTAAGCTCACTATTTTAATTGATAGTAACCGTGGCAATTTGCCATTTTTACGCCATTTTACCGTAAGGCCTATATTTCGTTACCGTAGACCTGAAAATCTTGCGCGAGTGGTTTTACCTAATTATGAATAGAGTAGGCGAACACTTCAGTTAGCCAACCAGAATGATTACCTTGTATTATGTTGATTTGCACTCAATGGATAAACAGTCACCTTTCAAACACAATGATGTCCTTTCACCCGCGAAATTAAAGACAGATGTTTATTCAGTTCTTATAGATAAAAATATTAAAACGGTACTCGATATTTATACCGTAGCTTAGAAGAAGTACTGAATTAATTTTCCAATTTATAGAGTGTTTTGCAATAGAGAAAGATGTATCTTTTCAATCACTGTCACAGACAAACTCGGGAAAAGCAAATCCGAGTTCTATAGTTCTTAACAGGAGTCAAAACTGCGTCTTTTCTATATATACTAATTTGGACTCTCTACTACTCAGTGAGCTATAAGAGACTAATGGGAGCCAAGGCTGTTAAACAACTCACTTCAAGGAAATCCTTAGAACAACAGACGTAAATTTTAGGCCTTTATTGAAATAACTCTCCCTCCGCGGCTCTGCAATTGTGATTTCATGTTTCCAACCTGCCAGGGATATTTTTCAGTGTTTTTTTTTTTCAGTGTCTTTTCACTAGATATTCTGCCAGGATTGTAGGTTCATTGGACAAACATGAACATACTTACTTATTTTTTTTTTTGCACAATTCTGACCAAGGGGGAAAGGCACAATGAGTATGTGAAGCGCCAACCCAAAGGCCAGACCACAACACCGGGAACCATGTCCCTTACTCTTTACGATCCATGTGTCGGTTCTTTAAAATCCCACTAAGTTTTCATGAACAAGGGTCGTGAGATGGGACCTATGATTTATCATCCTTATCCAAAAAGACTAGTTGGTCTAACCGTTTACAGATGTCATTATCAAGGCAGCACTTTCTCCTCAGTTATTTAAAGACCCTGAGTGCCAGGGTTTGAACCCGAGACCTCCCACACAGTAGTACGATGCTCTGCCAACTGAGCTAACAGGCCAGCGTATATACTATATACTGCTAGGATTCTGCAACAGTGTTACAAGAAACTTTTCTTTAATGATATCATACATCTGTGATAACTGCCGACCAGTTAGCTCAGTTGGTAGAGCACCAGACTAGTGTGCGGGAGGTTGTGGGTTCAAACCCCGGCCGGACCAACACTCATGGTCTTAAAAGAATTGAGTAGAAAGTGCTGCCTTTGTAATGACATCTGCAAATGGTTTAAGACTTTCTAGTCGTCTCGGATAAGGACGATAAACTGTAGATCCCATCTCACAACTCTTTATAATTGACTTGTAAATGTGGGACGTAAAAGAACCCATGTCACTGTTCGAAAAGAGTAGGGCGTGTTCCCAGTGTCATGGTCTAGTTGACTTGTGCCATCATTGGTCTTATTGTAATGCGCATATGATTATTCATATAGAATATGCGCAATAGAAATGTAGTATATTATTATTATTATTATGATAAGTGAAAACATACAATGTCATGTACATGTACCTGTAACCTTTCTTGTTCAAAGGAGATCACAAAACACTGTAATGCTAGGCGAAAGGATCTTCAGGTTACAGAGATCATGAGTTTAAAGTATCTTAACCCTTAAGTCAAGGCGTGAAGCACCTACACTTTAGGAGGATTGCCTTTCCCCCCTATGAATTTTTCATTAATAATTAACAATTATTCTCCGAAGGCAAAGTGATTATCAGTGAATATTCACCTCAACTTTGTCTCAGTGAATATCCACCGATAATCACTTCGCTTTCGCGAATAATTGTTTTAGTATAAATACACAGGTGATTATTTAAAAAAAAAAAGAAAAAGCATTTTACAACACGAAGAAGTTTTGTTTCATCAAAAGCACAAGAACAACTGGCAGCCATGTTATTCATCGAGGTGATTATCAGCTGATAATCCAAGATAGCAAACCAATCAGAGTGCGCGATTTTGTATAATCACCTGAGTATTTATTATTGTATTACAGTGGTGTATAAAGAAGTTGATATAAAAACAGATATCTGAGAAGAATTCTGTTCATCTTTCAAGGGCACAGTTCTACTGACTTTCAGATGTGAAACAAAGAACTGAATCTCTCTAGGATGGCATCATGCGATGTGGGGAATGTAGAGAACCTTGGTCAGGGACTCTTTGGTGTTCAGTTAGAGGTGAGTATAACAATTATTGCTATTGAAGGGTTTCCAGAAAAAAAAAAGGCTTAATTAAGGCAACATTTACACTGTAACAGACCCACTGTGGATTTGATACAAAATTTGCACGGATAGGCCTTCGGTTTACATTGTAGCTGCTATCTGTACTGGTACAGTTTTGGATCCATAAACAGTCACATTTGATACTGGCACATTGTAAACAGGTTAGTTTGATTCATTTTTTCACACTGGGATGCCATTTTGAAAGTCTCACATGTTTTGCACATGGCTGGTAACGTGGCAAAAACAGCTAACTGCAGTCTTCTAGCCACTGTAGACTAGTACAGTGTAAGAACATGAAAATATAAAAACCACCCAAGTGTGAACTGCAGGGATAAGACTTGGAAGGATCCAAATTGTACCTGTACAGATCTACTGTGTACCAGCACAGTAGACATGGTAAAACTTTGGCAAAATTCATTGCGAGCAAAATTTTGTTCATTTTCAACAAAAATGCAAAAATTCAACAAATTTCGTCAAATTTCGCTTGCATTACTTTTGCACAATACTGTATCCTCCTAAATTATAACTTATTAGACCAATCTTTTATATTTATTAGTAGTAGTCCGAGTTACTGTAGTAGTAATTATAAATAAAGTAAAATCTTACTTATTACCTACGCCAACAGAGTTTGATGGAGGTTATGTTTTCACTGGTGTTTGTTTCTTTGTTATGTTAGCAGCCTAGCATCCACATCGCTCAACCAATCATCACCAAACTAGGTCAAAACATTGGCTATGGTCAAACTTAGAACTGATTTAATTGTGGGGTATCTAGGTCAAAGGTCAAGGTCACGGAAAAACAAAAAAATCATTATTTTGCAATAAATCGCACAAGAATCATCATATCAACTTCAAAGCAAAACTAAAATGTGCATCTTTTAATTCTGCATTTGCCCATATGTCACATGATGCAGTAACATCAGTACCCTTGCTAGCATTAGGGGGTCGAATGCGCTGGCGGAGGTCTGCACTCTCGGAGTGCTTTTGTTTTATTAATGCATTTCACTTGCACCTGTCCAGGTGACAGCAAAGTTGCTAGAAGCAGAAAAGAAGAAACTGACCCAGTTGGAATTAGAACTTGATAAAGAGATTGAGAAAAGCGTAAGCAGTGTTGATAAGGTTAGAATATAAAATTAATATTATAGTTCAATGAACATTACAGATAGTTAGCATCATAATAATAATTCAATGATAAATTTTCCTTATCATTAAAGAATTGTTATGCTTAGTGGCGTTTGCAAATATTCTTCTCCTCTTGCTCCAAAATTCTTGAATTTTCCCATACTGGATTGGTTCTTGGAATTAACAGTACCTTACATTTTTTTGTTAAATGTAGTTTCCACTTCTTTTTATCTTTATTATTACTATTGCTGTTTTTAACACTATGCATATTACTACAATTATTATTACAATTATTATTAATTTATTAATAATTATTAATTATTAATTATTATTACAATTATTATTGTCATCATCACCATCATCGTCATTGTTATATCATTATTATTATTATCTATGGTTTTTCTTGGGGAAAAAGTACACAGAGAACTTCTGTTGCATTATGTTACGGTATTTAACAATTATTCGCCAAAGAAGAAGTGATTGTCGGTGAATATTCACAGAGACGAAGTCCAGGTGAATATTCACCAATAATCACTGAGCCTGAGGTGAATAATTGTTTTAGTATAAATACACAGGCGATTATTTCAAAAAGAAGAAAAGAAAGCATTGTACAACACGAAAAAATTTTATTTCATCAAAAGTGCCCGAACGACTGGCAGCAATTGTGAGGTGATTATCGGCTGATAATCCAAGATAGGGAAGCAATCAGAGTGTGCGATTTTGTATAATCACCTGAGTATTTATACTAAAAGCTATAAATCCTTGCCATTAGTTTAATTCATGATTAATAATTATGAATAATTATACTAATTAGAGGCTTGATATAAGATCATGCTAAGTGCGTTTTGTGATTTCTGTGTCTCTTTTGACTCAACCGTTGCTTTTTGTACCTCTTTTTTAGGCGAAGGAGTTAGAGCGTCAAAAATCAAACTATATGTAAGTGCAGTGAGTTTAACAATGTAGTTTTTGGAAGTGTTTAGTTTTAAACCTATAAGAATTCCTGCTGGCAGTATATTACCAGATCATGCATTACTTTGACATGTCACCAAGTCAGCCATTTCAATCTGCTAAATCTGCCAGTTTTGCAAGATTCTGCCATGCTCCCATGGACCCTTGCAAAACCTGATTTACTTGGGCACTAATCTGCCAAAGCCCTTATCTAGCAAAATTTCCTGAAATCTGCCACTCTACCATTAGTAGGTAAAGATAGGTAGGTAAAGGAACACAAACGCCTTACAGAGCCCACACAGCCTGAGCTTATGCTGGTTCCAGCAGCACGAAGCACCTGGAAGTATTGTTACTCCCCCCTGGATGTGATCCTGGTCCAATACGGCATAACCCTCCATCATTAAAGTACCTCCTGGATGGGATGCTATCAAAGATGAGAAAATGTCTCACACAGGAGTCCTGTGAAATTGCTGTGCATGCTTTTATAACATCTAGACTAGACTATTGCAATTCCTTGCACTACGGTTGTACGAAAATGCAGTTGAGGCTTCAATATGTTCAGAAGACTGCTGCCAGGATCATTACTCATACTTGTAAATTTGATCGTATTACGCATGTTTTATCTGACCTTCACTGGCTTCCTGCTACAGGCTGTAGTTATCGTATTGTTTTTCAATTCTTTTGCTAGTAATGTTTTCAAATCACTTAATAGCCTTTCACCTAGCTATCTGGTGGACAGAATTAGTTATCAATTGCACAGGAACTTGCGGTCCGCATCTGAGCAGCTGTTAGAACAACCCCGATCATTCACGAAAACGTATGAGGACAAAGCTTTCTCAGTGTGTGCCCATAAGCTGTGCAATTTGCTACCATTAGATTTGCCTGAGTCACCGTCTTTAATCGGTTTTAAGAAAGGATTGAAAACATATCTTTTTAGGCAATTTTTAGAGAGTGGGTCATGGTTTTTGTAAAATGATTTTAAGACGTGTAATTATTATATGGATTGTAAACAGATTTTTAATGCTTGTGATGCATTGTAAAGTGCCATGAGCTCAGGGCATGAGTGCTTTATAATTATATAAATGAAGTTATTATTATTATCATTATGCTAATAGAATGCAGGGTTACCCCTAGCATTATATCACTGGTACCCATTTATACACCTGGGAGGAGAGAGACAGTGTGGAGTTAAGTTTCTTGTCTAAGGAAACAACACAAGTTACCCCTAGCATTATATCACTGGTACCTATTTATACACCTGGGAGGAGAGAGACAGTGTGGAGTTAAGTTTCTTGTCTAAGGAAACAACACAAGTTACCCCTAGCATTATGTCGCTGGTACCCATTTATACACCTGGATGAAGACAGACAGTGTGGAGTTAAGTTTCTTGTCTAAGGAAACAACACAAGTTACCCCTAGCATTATATCGCTGGTACCTATTTATACACCTGGGTGGAGAGAGACAGTGTGGAGTTAAGTTTCTTGTCTAAGGAAACAACACAAGTTACCCCCAGCATTATATCACTGGTACCCAGTTATACACCTGGGTGGAGAGAGACAGTGTGGAGTTAAGTTTCTTGTCCAAGGAAACAACACAGTGCCATCACCAGGGCTCCAACTTTGGACCTCCTACTCAGAAGTCCGATACACTAACCACAACAATACCATGTCTCTGCTCAAAACATTGATTGCACACTTTCTGGTCATAATTTATAGATGTAGCTCTTTCTCTTTAATGCAGCTAAGAATTACTGTACCTTTAGTCTCCTTCACAGCCGTTATTAGGGTCGTCACGCAATGCTCCTCCCCACTACTCACACATTCCTTTCCCTAAAATTGACCAATAAGAAGCAGGCTTCCATATTCTGGAAACCTGGTCCAAGTCATTTCGCACGTGTGCATCTGTCATGTTTTGTTTTTGCGCGCACAGCAAGTGCCAAGCAAATATAACGAGGAATTTGATTGGCGTAGCCGATAACAATAACGTGCATTCTATTGGTTCTCAAAAACAAAGGGAAAGGAATGTGTCTCTCTCGTGAGCAGCTGTTAGTGGGGAGGAGCGTTGCGTGGTGACCCTAATAACGGCTGCGAAGGAGACTACTGTACCTTGTGATTTGCAACAATATTGACACCCTGGCCACAATTGCATTGTTGCCAGTGAAAGAAGTAAATTAACAGAGTCTCTTTTGTGTTCAGTCGGTTGTCAACCCAACACCATCAGCTGGCCAAGGAGTATGAAGAGGCGGCTAGAGGGCTGTTAAGGAGATCTACCAAACAAAGAAAGGTACTTCTTAAGAGTAAAGCAATCATTCAGGAAAGGAAAGTGTGAGAACACAATAATGATAATGAGAATAATACATGTAACAGTAATAATAACTTTTTCTTAGAAAAGTTTTTTTTTTTTCAGAATGTGTGTATATAGGATTTTTGGAAAGTGAATAGAGGTTTATTATTATTTAATAATAATGATAATAATAATCATAACAATAATGGATATGATAATACTAATAATAATAATAATAGTAATGATAATGATAATAACAGAATCCTCAGAAAGGTGCTCAGTGTATGAACAGAATGATTGACTTGAGTGACTGACGCTCTTGGTGCATGGTTTGCGCCCGGCTGATGCACAAAAATAGAACACCAGCAAAGACTCTGATAATAGAGACAATAATAATAAAAAAATTAAAATAATAATGATTGTAGCAATGATGAAATTGATAATAATAATAGTAAACAATAATTATCAGTATCAGTGTCATTGCTGTGGGAGAAATAAACAGCAATAAAGCAGGGTTGTCATTAAGGGCCGGGGGCCGGGGATTTCCCCCGGCTACTTGGAGCCCAACCCCCGGCTACTTTCATCCTTAAATTAAACCAACGTGTTGTGTGTGTGTGTGTGTGTGTGTGTTTGGGGGGGGGGGAGGGGGGACACGACCGCTTTCGACTTCCCCAGCAACTAACAACAATTACCCGGCAACTTGAAATCTTAGTGACAACCCTGATAATGATGGGTATGGATTTATAGTGACTGTTGCACACAGCCACTAGGTAGGCTAAGGTGGAACATTTACTTCATACTGTTCTTCAAAAATTCTGTGAAGCACTGAAGGTGTCGAGTTTTGACATTCATCCCAATTATTTATTATTATTAATAAACACTGAAGAGCTTTATTTTTCAATTCACCTATATACAACTTCTAAAAAGAAAACAGTTTGTAAAAGGGATGAAATTATTATCATTATCATTGTCATTATCATTATTATTATTATCATTATTATATGTGACTGTTAGTCTTAAAGTCGACGTTGCCTTGGGCTGGTCATTACGTTAGTTACTACAATACAACTATTATCCAGTGGTAACAACTGTTCCTATCCTTTGTGTCATCCAACTAATACTAGTAGTCCAAATCCTTTCTAAACATTCCAGCTTTTCCAAATAGGCAGATGGAGTGGTTTTATTATCAATAATATTACTATTATTGTGATCATTTTAATATTATTATTATTGTTATTGAATGCCTGAGTTGAAATTTGAGCTTCATTTTTTAGGTTCAGTCACAAATCATTAGTGAGGTCAAAATGCATATGTGTTAAGTTGGAGGGTTAATTACTCCAGAATATTACGTATAGAGAGATGACATTTACAAAGAAACTAAAAATTCACTTCTTACTACAGATGTACATCTAATCATTATTATACATTATACTTGTAGTTATTGTTATTACTGTATTATAATTATTATTATTATTATTATTATTATTATTATATATTTTAGCACCTACTATACACTGTTTGAAGTACCTAATAGGTTTTACAATCAATTATTTGCATGCTCTTATGTTCAGTCTTCCAGAAGTCTTCCTTCCCTTGGATTTAAACAGACTGTTAAAGCAAGGGTAGGTTATTACATGAATGCACGTAGCCCCTATTAGATATTTAAGCAATAAACCGCACTTTCTGTTGGTTTACCAGCGTAATAAACCAAGGGGGATGTTACACCATTGACCCATAGAAACTGCAGTTTATTGCTTTTATAAACTAACTTTCTTGAAGTTCCTCTTTTCTATGGGTCTACACTACAATAATCCATAGGTTTTGACCAATCAGCATGCTCATAGTATCCAAGTTATTTTATAAACATACATATCCCTTTGGCCAAACACAAGGGCTGTACTGGGTGAAAATTTGCACAAGGCCTTGACAGTACTGACAAAGCACAGGGAGATTTGTACAAAAAATACCTAGGATCTGGTCCTGAGCAAGCTTGCTTGATAATTGATCTATTACACGACTGGAAACTGCTTTAGAGTTTGTATACTAAAAAAACCCTGACCTGAAGATACTCAATGGTTGTATTTCAAAATCGAAACTGGGTATTTCAGGGGATTTTATTTACCTAGCTATCCATTCAGGGGTTTGCGTTAATTTTTGCCAAAAGAACAGATTCTGCTTTGTGCCAGCTTGATATGAAAGACGAAAATGTGATTTTGAATGTCATTGGGATCATTTGGGACATTACCCGGTCTGATACTGGTAAAATGTAGACTCTCGCGGGACAAAAAAAGGATTATGATTGGCTGATTTTAGTTAAGAGAGCGTAACACCAGTACAAAAAGTGTGACTCTAGCACAAAATGTGTGATACCAGTGCAAAACATGTACCTTCAGTGCATTAGATTTCAAAGTTTTTTCATGTATAATTATTAACCCTTTAACCACCATTGTCACTATCATTTTCTCCCAACTGTTCTCATATATTTGTTATGGTACCATGGTGAGGTGAATTTGTTTAAACATCAGTACAGCTCATTTTGTTTCATAATCTGAATGGTTGATGAACAGTGAATACTGCAATGAAAAATTGGATGCTGGTCACTAATGGGACTTGCAGGGTTAACGAATAATCATACGGTTTTCTCGTTCAATATGAGATTTATTTGCACATGTGAGGTTTTGAAAAAGTTCACATGTACAAATAAGTCACAAATTGAACTCAAAAACGCATGGTTACCATTACTAATATTATGTAATTAATTTATAGTGATTGAACAAATGAGATTAATTTTTGGTGATTTAAAAATATTATTTATTTAAAGCCCACAATATTTGGAGTCCTTGTACAAGAAGACAGAGAAAACCAAAATGAACAAGTAAGTTTTCTTTGCAGTCTTCAAATGTGCAACTTTCTCCATTCCTTGCTCGGTTACACATACCTTTTGTCTCGCTTCCCTTCCCATACCTTTAAGCTACACCCATTAACATTAACACTTCAACATTCACATTTCATTAACACTTAGATTAATTTCAAATTCAGTTTTAAGTTCACAATCAATCACAATTTATTCTAGCTCAACAGGGAGAGCATTTTAAAGTAATGATCTTTTTTTTTCTTTGCTTTCTAGTATTTTTCCTTTTTCGTCACTCATGTATTTACTTTATTTTTCCAGTCGAAATATTTAGTAAATATTAACATTTCCTTTATTTGCCTACTTTGAGATACAATTGTACTAACTGTTTTTTGAATTCAATATGCTGATGTTCTTGTATCAGCTACATTAACATAACAATAAGGGTAGTACCATTTTTGTTATGTTTCAACCCTGTTATTATCTTTTTATTTTTCCTTCCCGCCCCAATTAGCTAGGCTATTTTGCGGGTAAGGATTAATGGAAATATGTTAATCAAGAGTGATTTACAAGGTTGTACATGCTTTATTTGAGTTGTGTAGGGTTTGTTTTTCTAGAGCGAAAAAGAACGGCTACTGCATGCATAATGTAGTAGAGAGTGATACAGAAATCTAGCTGCAGTTTAAGTACAGAAAAGTCACTTTAAAGAATGTTAGCAAAGGCAAGAGAATTGGATAAGATTACCTCACAGGTCCCTACTTCATTATGCATGCTGTAGCCGTACGGTTTCGTTCTCAGAAATGTTTGCTCGCGCACTTCTCAAGACAATTCAACTATATTGAACCGGACCTAATCCTGGCAAGATTTCCTCACAGGTCCCTATTTCATTATGCATGCTGTAGTTGAATTGTCTTGGGAAGTGCGCGTGCAAACGTTTCTGAGAACGAAACCGTACGACTACAGCATGCATAATGAGTAGGGACCAGTGAGGAAATCTTGGCGAAGTCTTAAGAACCTGCCGTTTATAGGAACTGGTTCTGGATAAAAGCAAAACAATCCCGGCATTTCAATAAAAGAAGCTACTTACCTGCCTTGAACCGAGGAATAAAGGAAAAATAAAAAAGCCAAACAGTTCAAAACAGTTCAGTTTTCCCGAAGGCGAAGCCTGCAGGCGTTCAAACTTGTTACGTACCATACATGTGCTTCGTTCTGACCTTCGCAGAGGTTTCCCATGGGGAAACAACCCCAGGCGTTCCCAGGACGAGCTGAGCATGGATACCAGACATTTAAAAGCGTTTCCAGCAATCATAGTCACTTGTCACTGTGTTTTGCCGCGTTAAATTCCTTTATATTGGACAACAGAAATGTAGAAAAATTGCGTGGGATCATCCTGGACATTACCCGATCCGATACTGAGAGAATATAGGCCCTTGCGGGATCAGAATTTGCGATTTTAGTTTAATATTGGCCCTAGGACTGCCTTTGTCGTGCAATAACCGCCGCCTGGTTAGCTCAGTTGGTGGAGCGCCGGCCTGTCTTGCGGGAAGTCGCGAGTTCAAAACCTCGGCCGGACCAACGCTCAAGGTCTTAAAATAACTGAGGAGAACGTGCTGTCTTTGTTATGACTTCTGCAAATGGTTAGACATTCTAGTCTTCTCGGATTAGGACAAAAAACTGTAGACTCCGTCTCACAGCACTGTTCTTGTGGGACGTTAAAGATCCCACAACACTGTTCTAAAAGACTAGAAGACGTAGACCCCGGTGGCGTGGTCGACTGTTATTAATTGATAAAATTGATCTAAAGTGCCTTTGAACATATCCATATGAATAAAGTGCGCTATACAAATTTATTATCATTATTATCATAATTATTTATAAGGATCTTTATTATATGGCTGGTTTCACAAACGGGCAAGATGAAGCGAATGCTGACTTCTGATTGGCTACCAAAGTGGGCAAGTTGGTACTATCAGTACCCGCGTGGGATTTCACGCTTTGTCCCGCGAAACAAAGCAAAACAAAACAACAACAACAGAAAAAAAAAAAACAAACGAACAAAGAAAAGGGTCATCAAATAAATATTACGGAGCACCATAGTCGACTGTGCAGTAAGCTGTTTGATGAGATTTGTTCTGAGCCAGATCACAAACTGAGCAGCTTACTACCACCAAAGAACGAAGCACGATATAATCTTCGCAACCATCGCCCTTTTTCCCTCCCGAATTTGAAAACAAATAGAACCAAAAACACCTTTGTGTACGCAATGGCCCGCAATATCCAAGCATAGCTTAGTTTTTAGTTTTATACGACAGATTTTCTAATTGATTGGCTGCCGGTATGAATGGATCTTAATGATGTATATATATTGTCTTAATATTCTTATCGTTTCTTTATTATTATTAATATTTTTATTTTTTTATTTAGTATTCATATAAACATAATTTACGTAAACAGTGTTAGATTCAAATTGTTATGTAAAAGTTGTACAAATTGCTGAATTCAGCCTCTATGGGCGAATGTCAAAACCTTATGTGCCTTATGGCATGTGCCTTATGTCGTGGTAGTGGTAGTGGTAGTGGTAGTGGTAGTGGTAGTAGTAGTAGTAGTAGTAGTAAAAAACACTAATCGGTAGCAATTGATCTCATGTATTATTATGCCGTGTGTAATGTCCACGTGTTTTGTCTTTGGTGCTTTAGGCTTTTGATCGTAACCACAGGGAGAGTACTGTTTCATCATTGAAGGTTCCGTTTTACCCGTCAGACCTTTCGGGGGTAAGTCAAGCTGGTGTAAGTCAGAAGATTTGAAGGGGTTTGTTAGTAAAGAAACTGGAGCCGCGTCAGTTGGAAATTGGATCACAAAAATTGGGTTTATCAAACGCGTTGATAAATGTAATTGTTACATACCTAGACTTTCGTTCAGCAAAACGAGCACTGTGATTGGTTGATCCCCTGTCACGTACCTCTGATCAAATTCAAATGTATCCCGACCGGGATACAATTGCGCAGTTGTTGCCCGCGCGCCAGTTGTGCCGTCTTTGTTTGCTTGTTTTTGCTGAGGGAAAGTCTAAATATATAATAAAGCACTTAATGCATGGTCCCCTGGGAAAATAGTTAGTTTTGTTTTCCCTCGAGTCCTGATGTCTCCCGTTCAATCCTGAATTTTTGACAGGCCTTGTCTTTGTAGCTGCTTGAGTTGCTCACATAACTGCAAGGATCTTTCACTAATAAAATGCTTTTTTCCCGCAGTTCACATCTATGAAATTTTGATATATTTACATTTATAGGGAACTTGTTCAAAATGATGGATAGTTAGAATAGGTTGGAGGTTAACCCTTTCACTTCCAAGAGTGACTTTACTCTGTCTAACGCCAGACGATTTTCATTTACTCGTCAAATGACCCCTTGGGAGTGAAAGGGTTAAAAACCATCCCCCCCTTAACCCTTTCACTCCCAAGAGTTGCTTTATAGATTTTACTCTGTCTAACGCCAGACGATTTTCCTCTTCATATGGGGACCCCTTGGGAGTGAAAGGGTTAAGACGGATTGTTATTAAGTTGTAACTCGACTATGGTCGGTCCTTTTAAAATTAGGCTTTCATTTATTTTAATAAAAGTATGTACAAAACCATCATTACTTTTAGATTTTAACCCTTTAATAAACAGCTACAATGTTTTACATTTTTAAGGAAGAAGTTCGCAATTGAAAAACATGAAGACCGAAAACTGCTAAAGGGCTTTTATATTGAATTTGTAGTTTTTTTTTATGATCATATCAGACTTACATGTACAAGAATGCATCGCTTAAACGTGTACAGTTTGTTGTAAGCCATGTATTAACTGATCAAATTATGCTTTTTATCTCAGAATGTGGTTTTTAAAGATGGGCACATAACATCCGGGACTTTATCCGCTCTTATTGAACGCTTGGTTCCTCTGCCTCACTTTTATCCAGATGTAAGTTTTTGTTTCTTTGATCATCACACCCTTCTGTCTTTGATTTGAATACCAAAGGTGTGTTACCTAACGTAAGGGAGATTATACAGAAACCATTTACATCACGAGAGCGCGTTGATGGTCTCCTTTGCAGCCGCTGTTTGTCTCCCTAATATGGGGTGAGGGGTTGCATGACGAGCCGACTTTATTGTCGTACACTCGCGTCTGCTGGAAGATTTGAAAAGCAAGCAGTCTAGAACTGTTTGTAACTACGGGGTGGCCCAGCTAGCAAAGCAAACTAGAGGAGACGTTTCAAACTGTGCTTTGCAACGTGATGAAAAGTTATCACACATCTTAACACAATAACAGTACCAATGATAATGATAATGATAGTGACAGTGACAATACCAATGATAATGACAATGACAATAACAGTGACAGTGACAAGGATAATGATTATGACAATGACAATGACAATACCAATGACAATGACAATGACAGTGACAAGGATAATGATAATGACAATGATATTGACAGTGACAAGGATAATGACAATGACATTGACAGTGACAAGGATAATGATAATGACAATGACTGACAATGACAATACCAGTGAAAATGACAATGACAATGACAATGATAATGACAATGACAATGATAATGACAATGACAATGACAATACCAAGGACAATGACTGATAATGACAATGACAATGATAATGACAATGAAAATGAAAATGAAGATGCAGTGAATAAAAAATGATAATGATAACTGTGATAATAAGAATTCTTTTAAAATACGTATCTTAAGTTACAAGGAATATTGTAGTCTAAAAACGTAGACAAAAGATCGTAAAATTTAACATTCTAATATACCGCTTTTACATCAATACGTGACGCTTTCAAAATCATTCTTAAAAATTAACCTAATTAGGAGAGAATCCCTAAAACGGTCTGTGTGGATAAAAACTGATTTAAATTCTGCAAGGGTAATTGGATGTTTCCCTACCTCGACCTTGGAAGATGCTTCTTTGTATAATCAAAAACAAAGCTTAACGTCACCGCGCTATAATTATAAGATCAAACACAATCTAAGACCTCAGGAGTCTGTTGCTTGGTTACCTGGGCAACTGTGTACCTACCCCTCCTCTAACTCAGCAAGTTGTAATAAGTTAAAAGGTGAGCCTTAATGTTGGGTTAGGGGAGGGGTAGGTGCACAGTTACCCAGATACTTAGGCTAAACCAACGATTCATAGATAAATGATACTTTGATACCTTATTAAAAACTTCACTTTGCTTTTTTTCCTTAGAGAACCTATGTATTTGCTTTCCTACTTTGCTCAAGACTGTTCATCCTTCCTAGTGAAGTGTTATCAAGAATTTCTAAGGTAAATGAAGTTATGTCCTAACTGAAACCCATACGTGTAACGCCCGTTTACAGCTTGTCCAAATTCATTATTAGAGACCTCACGCGACTAGCCTGCGAACAGGTTCCCAGGCTAGAAGACTCAGGACAGCATAATGACGAAAAAATGTCACGTAAGAATGGGAATGCACAGTCTCACGCGATATTTTTTCGTCATTCTGCCGCCCTGAGTCTTCCAGCCGTCCTGTCGCGTAAGGTCTCTATTGATGTACCATACCGTACCATATTAAATACCATGCATTGGAAACTGCTCGCCCCATTGCGTGGCGCGTCGTGGTTATATGAATTTGCAACAACGACATGTCTGTCATGTTCTGAACATACGCGGGTATTTCATTGGTAAATACGTCAAGCTACTGAAACTAATTTGATTGGTTAAATAGGTTTCCCTTGATTTTCCAAATATGGTACTTGAGAGAATGAACATGGTCAAGCTTATTTTTTTTTCTTGGACAATTCTGTCCAAGGGGGAAAGGCGCAATTAGGGTATCCCTATGCGAAGCGCCAACCCAAAGGCAAGACGTCCCCTACTCTTTACTGTCAGTGTGTGGGTTCTTATAACGTCTCACTAAGTTACCATGAACAAGGGTTATCAGACGGGACCTACGGTTTATCGTCCTTATCCGTTAAGACTAGAAAGTCTAACCATATGCAGATGTCATTACAAAGGCAGCATTTTCTCCTCAGTTATTTAAAGACCCTGAGTGTTGGTCCGGCCGGGGTTTAGAACCCGCGACCTCGCGCACAGTAGTCTGGTGATCTACCAACTGAGCTAACCGCCATCCATGACCCGTTACCTGTGACCCGCCACCCATGACCCGCGTTTTAGCCCCTTCCGCCTTCAACACTTAGGGTGCATACGACTGGGAATTCAAGATTTATATTTTCAATAACAAAACCCAGTTTTGCTATCGAACATAGAAACCGAGAATGGATTTAGCCTCACCCAAATCCTTTCTGGACATGGATTTCAGTTGAGAAATCCAAAATTGGATTTCACAGATTTTAAATTTGGCGATCGTTTGGGAAATTCCGACAACGAATTCGGTTGTGGTGAGCAGCGGTCCCATGCGCGCGCACTTTCAGTAGATACGAGACCGATGGCCATAAGAACGGTTTTGCGAATCCGTTTTCAGATTTTCCCAAACGAACGCAAATGTGGCAAATCTATGAAAGGACTTAATCCGTTTTCGGATTTTGTGTCGATTGCAAAATCTGCGTTTGGATTTTAAAAATATAAATTCGATTTTCCCAATCAAATGCACCCTTAACGATGAATGAAACGATGGATTCCGGAGTAAATCTATTTCTTGGGTGTTTTGTTTTAAATTTGTTGCTCCCAATGCAAGATTTTTCAAACTCCACTTGAAACAATAATAGAGAAACAAAGAACTTGAATCAAGCAACATATTCAAAACAATTTTCAATGAGACAAATTTCTGGCACCTCGTTTCAGCCATCCTGCTCTTAACGGATCAATCTCAGTGTCTGGGCACTGTGCACCTTCCCCTCCCCTAATCCAACATCAACGCTAACAATTTTAACTTATTTATAACTTGTAAGAGTAGGAGAGGGGTAGGTGTACAGTTACTCAGATACTGACATTGATCCCTCTAAGCTATCCGTAAAATACAAAGTACACTATCCAAGCAAAGAAAAGGTCCTCCTTCGGCGCGTGCGCACTGAACTATCGAGAAATCGCTCGCGCATTTCGCACTTTTGTATGCTAGTAACGGACCAATCAGATAGAAGCTCTTCGTTTTAACACAGTAGCAAACGGCCGCAAAACCGGCTGAGTGAAACGGCGCCTCTAAAACGTGTGTTTTTTTTTTACCTGAATTCCAGGCATCTGCTAACCAAATAAGAAAAGCCAACGCCGATGAGGTAGGCCCATTAAATATGAACCTGAAAAAAAAAAATGCGGAATATCGTCTTATAGTTGTAGGCAGAGTCTAGTAAAGAAATCAAAGCTCTTTTCCGCTGTGTTGCTATTTTAGGAATTAACTAAAGACTCGGGACAATTCGCCGGTGCCATTTAGTACTGTTGGTTAGCTCTAATTTGTTTATCCATTTTATTACCACATACGGGGCAAAATGCCTGAATGCTGATTGGCTGATACAGAGGACACTTTTGGCATTCATGAGGACATGATTACGCGATCCTGATAGGTTTAATGTTGAAATTAAGCAACAATTCGGCGTTAAGCAACGATTCGATTTGCTGTAATTTTAAGAATAAAATGTTTATTGCACAAAGTTGACTCAATTTAACTTACCAGTTGTCATTTGTCACGGAATCAAGAAATAATTTTACTTCTATTTTTAAAACTTTCCAAATTGCTCTTGTCACGTCACGACTCAGGCAAGTTTTGTGAAAGCTTTGAAAATCCGCGTAAAATTAATCCAACTGGGAGCTAGTCATTTGGGCATATAATTCATTGTAGGCCACCATATAGTCAGTTTACCTTTGTAAACCCTTGTATACCCCTGTAAACACTATATTTGGTGACTATATGGTGGCCCACCATGAATTACATGCCGTCATTTGTGAGTTTATTTCCACATTCATCTTGATTGTTCATAGCTCCTTTTCAATATTACTCGCTCTATGTTTATAAACTGAATTTTCCATAACGTTGAGGTAAGGTAAGGTAAGGAAACTTTATTTTACCAGGGTGGCCCATTCAGCAATGAGGCTGGTATCCATTGGGTCCCTGGAACAATAAAATTTTGTACAATATAAAAATGGTAAAAGTATAAAAATTTGAACGAATATTTATAAAACATGGTTCGCACGGGCCTTGAATAGTCCTTGAAAAAGCATCAACCCCTTGAAAAGTCCTTGAAAATTGAAAAATTTGCTCAAGTCCTTGAAAAGTCCTTGAATTTCCTCCAGAAGTCCTTGAATCTTATCGAAAGGTCCTTGAATGAATAAAACTTTATTAACGCAACCTTGTCTTGCACACAGAAAACTTTGAAAGCTCAGCAAGACGCAATTTTGTGCGTGAAGCATCGCGTGAAACTGTTTCAAGTCTGGTGTAGTTCATTGCTGTTATTTGACGTACCTTAGGAACCGTGCCTTCCAGGGATAAGGCATTGCAATAACCCGTACCCCCCTACAATAATAATCGGTCTTGTAAGTTTTTCGGTGTCATGGAGTCAAATTGAAAGGAAAATAAGTCCTTGAAAGAATGTGATTTGTCCTTGAAAAGTCCTTGAAAAGTACTTGCAAAGAAAGGTCTCGGGTCTGTATGAACCATGTAAAACTAATTTACAAATAAAAATGCCTAATTTGCATACTTTTAAAATTATTTAAGGTTGGAACATTTGTAACATAGGCGGGTAATGAAATGTAATATGTCGTTCCTGTGTACTTAAAAGTTTCCTTGCCCATGTTGCGTTTGGGCTGTGGTGGGTGTAGGTCGTTACTCCTCCTTGTTGCGTGTTCGTGCAGAGCCCTGTTTCTGATGAAACACTGGTTTAAATATTTAAATTATTTAGACACTTAAATACTAAGATACATTTATGGATTTCTAACTGATGGGGGTGGACAGTGGCCCCCAAAAGTGCTTACAAAAATACATCAGGTCAGGAAGGTCATGCTACAGCAGGTAACGCTGAAGAGAAGCTAAAAATAGTTCTACAACCGATCACCTAAGAGTGAATACGTGAGCATTGTTGTAACGAGATTAGCCAAAAATAGCTACTTATCGTTCTCTTTTTTTTACTAGGCTCGAGTGCTTGCATCTCACTTGGTACAGCTGTTAAGGTGAGCCACCGATTTCAGGAATGCACTAATGCACCTCCCAGTCATAGCCCTAGCCACACCCACCACACCCTGGCGAAACACAATCATCCCCCAGCCACACACCCACCCAAGCCCTTTATGTTCCCCTCTTCTCCCACCCCCCAGCAACTCACCCCATTCTCACCCCATTTCCACCCATTCCCCATTTCCCGGCCGCACCCCTATCCTCCAACCAAAGAACTGGCATTCCCCATCCCTCAATCGTTTCCCCCTAGTCACATACCTCATACCCCAAGGCCCAACCCCATCCTTCTAGCCAAACGCCCAAGCACAGCGTTTACCCCTGGCCACGCACCCCATCTCCCATCCACAAACCTCATGCCCACCAGACGCATATTTCCCATAGCCACACACCCGTACCCTAGCCACACCTTAAACCTCCACAGCCAGAAACCCCTATCCACTAGTCCCGCACCCTTCTCGCAGCCACACATCCCAGCACACAAGACACACGGATTTCCCACACAGCCCATACCCTAGCCACACCTCGTACTTCCCCGCCACAAACCTGACGCCCTCCAGACACACTCCTGCACCCCAGCCCAACCCTTTAGCGGTGCGCCCCGTCACATGTTGATTTGCACGCAGAATATGTAACTAAAAGTGAAAAGCCTCTGTTTTCGAAGTCGTTTGGACCTTTTTGACATGTTGTATGTTGTTATATTTTTGTGTGTACCGGTTTGTTTAATAGTGAATGGACAGAAACGTTCCCAAATGACTTCAGAGATGAGATAATGATGATGCACGTCAAAGATATCACGAGTTATTGCGCTTCACTTACTCTGGTAAGGCAGGAATCATAGTACTTACATTCATAATCGCACCGCTTAGGTTTTTTGCTAAAACTATTATTGTTGTCATTATCAGTATCATCTTTATTCTGATTCTTCCAAGAGCCCATGTTCTTATTACTGTCATCATGTATTTCAAACTAACAAATCTCTACAGGTTTTTTTTTACATTACAATACACATAACACTGCCCTGCTATACAATGCACTGCACTATGCTACACAACTACATTGCTTTACACGACCCTGCTTTTCTCTACCCTGCACTACATTACATTGCACCACTTTACACTCTGCTACACAACACTACACCACGCCATACTTCACTACACTACGCTTTATTATAATTTACACTGCACTACACACTACACCACACTACAATATAATACACAGCGCTGAACTACACCGCACTACACTCACTGCACTACATTACATTACACTGCACTGCGCCGCACTATATTGTACTACACTGCACTACACTACACTACACTACATTACACTGCACTGCACCGCACTATACTATACTGCACTGCACTACACTACACTGCACTGCACTGCAATACACTTTACTGCACTATTGTACACTGCACTATACTGCACTACACTACAATACACAACTGTACGTTACAATGGAGCGTGTTACTCAACTGTTAAGTCTGCTTTGAAATCATGCATAGCGCTTGAAAATGTGGTTAATGTCAAACCTGTCTCGCATACGATCTTAATTCAGGGCACGAAAATCCAAAAAGCGCTTCTATCCTGATATACGTCTCATTTTAATAAGGGAGTAAATGTGACCCCTAACTATCACTGACCTATAACAGACGCACGTCGGTCGCGTATTTATCCAATAGGTAATGATAATATCACTAGTAGGAGAGCTTTATCTCAGTCAGAGTGCCTTCAATCACTAAAACTTGTCTGTTAACTTTTCTCGTTACAAAGGAACTTCGGAACAGTGTAGGTCAGATGACTCAATCCCTGTTTAAGAAGGTAACTGCTAAACTTAAATAAGTGTTCAGTGCAGGATTGTCACCAAACGTTTGCAAGTTCCTTGGTCATTGCAGTTCCAACTCTGCTTCCTATACTGCACCAACCCTGCTCCCCATACTGTAACAACCCTGCTCCCCATACTGCACCAACCCTGCTCCCCATACTGTACCAATCCTGCTCCCCATACTGTAACAACCCTGCTTCCCATACTGTGCCAACCATTCTCCCCATACTGTGCCAACCCTTCTCCCCATACTGTGCCAACCCTGCTCCCCATACTGTACCAACCCTGCTCCCCATACTGTACCAACCCTGCTCCCCATACTGTACCAACCCTGCTCCCCATACTGTGCCAACCCTTCTCCCCATACTGTGCCAACCCTGCTCCCCATACTGTGCCAACCCTGCTCCCCATACTTTGCCAACCCTGCTCCCCATACTGTGCCAACCCTGCTCCCCATACTGTACCAACCCTGCTCCCCATACTGTGCCGACCCTTCTCCCCATACTGTGCCAACCCTGCTCCCCATACTGTGCCAACCCTGCTCCCCATACTTTGCCAACCCTGCTCCCCATACTGTACCAACCCTTCTCCCCATACTGTACCAACCCTGCTCCCCATACTGTGCCAACCCTGCTCCCCATACTGTACCAACCCTGCTCCCCGCACTGTACCAACCCTGCTCCCCAGTAAGGTACACCAATAAGGCCCTGTTCAGACGCCGTACTTTCCATGTGCCAAACCAAATGAGTTGAGGTCCGATTTTGGCGCGACATTCGATTAAGGCGGCACACTTTATGCCGAATCTAACCTCAATAGTTATTTCATGTAAGCAGTTATGGAAATTTCCACGGGTTACAATAATGTATGGTTTGGTGCGGCACATGAGAACTGCACCGTATGAATCACCTGCCGCTCCAGTGTCGCAAAAGGCGACATTTTCTGTCGAACTGAACGTTTTTGTCTCACCAAATTAAAATAACCGTACAGAACTGATCTAGACGTCGCTTTTTCTCCGTTCTCACTCCTTGAGTTTACTTTGCCACTTGAAAAAAAGGCGACCGAGCAGGGCCCGAAGTTCACTTTTAAAAGCACTATCAACTGAATTGACTCCTGATTACAATCTTCAAAATTCAAGTCACTTTCCTTTCATGTTTACTGCGTGTTCGTTCTATGTACGTTGTTCAACAATTCAGCAATTTTTTTCCCCATTGAAAACATTCAAACTCGTCCTCAGCCATTTTCCCGCTTAATATAGGACACATACAAAAGTTTACACGCGCTGATTGCATGGGAAAACGCCAATTAATCAGTAACAGCGCAGAAAATTGAAATCGAGTGCAGAAACTTGGAATTAAATTTTTGCGTGAACATTATTAACAAATAATCAAATGATTTCGAGTGCGATCTTGTATAAATTAGCACTCGTAAATTTTCCGAAGACAACAAATTACACTCGCCCTACAGGCTCGTGCAATTTTTTTTCAATCTTCAGAAATTTACTGGTGCTCATTTTTTTCCAAATTGCACTCGTAACCATTTGATTACCTGAACCAACAAAACCGTTGTGACGTGACGTCCCAAAATCCCAAAATCAACCTGTTATCTCACTTTGACGTCAATAGTTCAATAACGCTTTGATTTTGGGATCATTAATGCCATCTTGCTGCTTTGAAGAATTACAGGGGGCCAATAGGAAACGGAGAAATATTTTGAACGATTAATATAGTGAGTTACCTGTTGTGGTATGCTGTGGTTTGAAGTGTAAGGCCTTTGTTAGAGCGAACCAGATCGGCTGGCAGTATTACATGTAAGAAAAAAAAGTCCATTCAAATCAAACACGTTTCCTCGCAGTTTTGTCTCTCATTGTATTAGTTTAGTAGAGAAGAAGAGAGACTTCGTATACCAAGCGACCATTTAATTTATTTTTCGTTATGTAATTAACTTAAGTGGTATACCGAGTACGGAGTGACAGCAAATCGTTAAAAACGTTTTCCAGCTGAAGCAATGCACTTCGGTCAGCGGTAATTTCAAATGTACACGCGCACTGGCGGGAAACTTGCAACAAACATGACGGACGTCGAGGAGGAAATTTTGCCACACCTATCACATGTCCAGATATCGTTTATATCATCATTTTTACCTCATGGTATGTATGTCATACCATGAGGTATAGTAATGGTTGGATTAGTCACTCCATTCCCGTTAGACAGTTAATTTATGCATTAAATTCGCATTAAATGAGAATTAAACAGGTTCTCCCTTATCTCCCCTACTAGGTTTGGTTTTGCCCACAAAGTCGTACAATTGTTTTATTTTCACATTTGTAGAGGGAAGGGGTAAGACAAAGTGGCAGCACATGTTTACAACATGGCGTCTGTTGTGTTGAACCCGACGCAAAGATTGTCAAAGCGGGTTTTCGTTCCTTTCGCTCCATCTTTGATCAAAATACACTTTTGAAGATCTCGCGAACGAACAGGAAATGTGTTCAAGAATGCTGGAGGGCAAAGAAATGGGTTTTAAAGTCTAAAAAGTGACGATGTCGTTTCCAATGTGGACGACGAGTAATCGATCAGTCGTAGCTAGAGTGCGCAAAACGAACTATTCGGAATGAACGCTTTATGGTCTGGGGAAAGGACAGCACTTCATGGAATAATTACCTCATAACATGAGGTAGCTCGAAGTAGCCTTTGATTATCGATTTGTTACCAGTCAGTATACAACTATATTATATACCATAAATAGGCATCGCTTTATGTTTAACTTAATTTTCTATGTTCTTAGCTGGCTCTACTGGACAAGTACGAAGATATTTTGTTAAAAGCAACAGCAGCAGCAGAAGACAGAAGACTGACAGGATCTTCAAAGTACAAGGTGATTAGGAGCTCAAACACCCTGACAATCCTCAACTTGACTCATGTGTACATATGCCTCTTTTCTGGTTGTTAGCAAAGCTAATGTTTGGCGTTATTTTCATTGATGGGTCAATGCTTATCTCCTTTTGAGGAAACCGCCCATATATGCTGTACCTTGTTGCTGCTTACTTTCGCGGAAACTTAATTTCGCGAAAATGGAACGTACATATGTACTTAAATATTGTGAATTTGTCGAAAAAAGCATTACAAAGGAACTAAGTTTGGCGAAAATAGTCAAAATACTGATCTGCGTGACCTGCGGCTCGTGTTTTCTACATTTCACTCGTGTTCTTAAATGCCCGTCGTGTTTTATCACAGTGTAATACACGGCTTAGGCCTCTTTATTTGTTAAATAAAACAGAAAAAGCGAGGTTTATTGTTTTTCGCCGCATTACTTCTTATCGACATTTTTGTTAGAGTTGGTATTAAATGACGTCAGTTTGTCGATCTGTGTGCTTTGTTGTTTCTACTCGCGGCGTGTAAAATCTAGATCATAAAGCAAATGAAGAAGCCTAAGCCCTGTATTGCACTGTGATAAAACACTCTGTACTACACGGCTTAGGCTTCTTTATTTGTTAATTAACTTTTTATTTTGTAAATAGTTCATAATGATCGTATATTTTAATTTTAATGTAATTTTTTTTAGCTGATTAATGCGGTGGAGAGTGGTTTAGTACGGTATCAAATTTCACGTGGTTAGTTTCGCGAGAGCATTGTTTTCGCGGGATGTTTTGAAAATCGCGAAGTTTAAGTTGCGCGAAAAAAAAGTAACATGAAGGTTAGTTGCGTGCCTCTGCGCATGCTCTTCAGTTGCTTGTTGCTTGTAGAGAGAGTTGTAAGAGTAATAGTAATTTTGCTGACAGCATGTGTTAAATGTTCACAGTGTGTTCTTGAAGTGTGTCCCAATCCTGTGGTACTGGCACAACAGCTTTGTCACATCGAGCTGGTAAGATGGTTTTAAAAGGTGATAAGTATTGAAATAAGTGCCTGAAGGTGCAGCTCATTGGTATTTCGCTATTGGGCTGTTTGCTTTAACGCAGATTGTGACTGTGTGATACTTAGAAAGTAATGCTGTGTCTCCATCCACTGAAAAGCTACTCATCAGACTTCCCGTTAGACTATTTGCCTTTGCTTAGCGTTTTGGTCAAAGAGTGCAGAACAACAACAACAATAATAATAATCTTTATTTTTGTTTCCTTTTAAATTTAAAATACATCTTATCTGGCCCGCAGATAGGAAAGACTAATCTAGGCGGGCCAGTAAATATATAAGTAGTCTTAACTATATCATACATTGGTAGACATAATAATAACAGAATAATATAGTAAATGTTACTTTATAACTACTAGAATTAAGAGCGGAGGAGAACGAAGAAGACTAGCTTTATGTTATAGTTAGATATAAGATTCCAATTTACGAATGATCTCTTGTATATCAGGAAAAGCACTTTCTTTGTTCAACATACTCAGCGATGATTTTTTATTTTTGATTTGAAAGACCTTCGTGGTAGCTCTCTAAGAGTACATGGTACCTCATTCCATACTGTAGCACCGATTCTTGAAAAGGCGTTTCTCTGTTTTGACGCATTTATATAGAAAGAAAGAAGCCTGTGTAGTAGGAAGTACATTTTTGTCTCGCATTTCCTTTTGGAGATCTTGACCATTCTTCCTTGCCCACTACTTAGGCACTGTTAGAGAAAACACTATATACTGGTAATTTAATCGGTGTCCAACTTACGCTGCGGTGAATATCTTCAGCTGGCCCGACCTGCAAAAGCGGCGGGACTATCAAAAGTCTATCTTAGTTTTCAAATCTATGAATGGCTTGGCCCCACAATATCTCACTGGAGAATTTAGGCATGCTAGAGAAATACACGGTTATCATACCAGACATAGAGACCTGCTGCGCATTCCTCTAGCTAAAACTAGACCTGTAACCTGTAATGTAATTCTTATTTTTTTGTATTTTGTAATATTATGTTACACAGGACTCTACTTAAACTAGCTATGCTAAATAGATGTTCCTGTTAAAATATTGAATTAAATTAAAAAAAAATTAAGCGAATTTCGAAGGGTTCATAACTCACCAAATATTGGCTACTTTTTATAGTATGGTATGAATGAAAATTGAAAGGTTAAGTTGGAGCAGATCAAATTCAATTTATACAACGGTTTTGTTAAACTCGGTCTAAACATCATTTAATAACTGGCCCTGTTTATCTCTAAAAACATGCAGAACACGCTTTCGAGCTTTTTTACTCTTTTGATCTGATCATCAAGTACAGGCTTAGACGAAAACCTTACTTGGTCAAGTACCTTGCTCGAAAACTCGGCCAGCTGGCCACTTTGGTATCCTACGGTGGACTAATTTTCATTGTTACACGACTTAGGAGTCAAAGGGCCAATAACTTAAATCAAACAATCAGATTTCTGCAGTTCTGTTCCCGCGAGGGCCAATATTTTTCCGCTATCGGACCGGGTAATGTCCCGAATGACCCCGCGCAATTCTGCGCAAGATTTTCGTTTTTCATATTAACCTGGCGGATGTGTGAACTATTGTCTTGGCAAAAATCAGTGCAAAACTCCGCAATGGATAGCCAAAATAAACAAAGCGTGTTTTTTTCTTGAAAGACAAACATTTTCTTTGAATCTTCAGGCTCGCATTTTTCAGTACACACATTCTGAATGCAGTTTTCAGTCTATCAAAAAATCTGTCACTGATCAAATTTTCTCGGGACCATACTGGGAGAATATGGTAGTACTCGGTCCGCACTGTTAAGACTTCGGATCGATATTCTCCCAGTACGGCACTCTCGCAAGATCAGTAACATATATTTGTTAACTCGTCCTGTGGCTGTACTGTTCGGTATTATTGGCTGTAACTAATGACCGCGGATAACCCATTAAAGGAAGGTACCCGACCCTAAGGGAACTTTATGCCCCCCCCCCTGTCTTAAGTAAATGTCCACTTTACCAAACTCAGGCCATTCATCATTAATGTCATTTGATTGTCATGTTGAAAATCTTTGCAATAAGCTTGTCTCGCGCATAGGTATTTTGAGTACAATCAGAGCCTTTCTGTCACTAAAACAGCGATTGTTATTCTATAATGTCATTATTCGCCCAGTAATTAGTTATGCTGATGTCATTTGGTCGTCGCGTCACAAAGATCTACTTTATAGAGTCTTGAATTTACAGAAGCGTGCAGCTTGGATCGTTTAATATGCCAACCGCCTAGCCCTCTGTGACACTTTTCATGAAGCTGGGATGGATACATTTTTATGAACAGAGTAAAATTAACAAATGTGCTATTTTTTACTTAACAATTATTCGCCCCGGGCTCAGTGATTATCGGTGAATATTCACCTTGACTTCGTCTCGGTGAGTATTCACCGATAATAACTGACCCCGAGGCGAATAATTGTTTTAGTATAAATACACAGGTGATCATTTCAAAAAGAAAAAGCATTGTACAACACGAAAACACACACACATTGTACGACTGGCAGCCATTTTGTTCGTCGAGGTGATTATCGGCTGATAATCTGAGATAGCAAACCAATCAGAGTGCGCGATTTTGTGTAACCACCTGAGTATTTATACTAAGAGTGCCGCATAAATGGCTCTCTTCTGAACTACCTCAATGAACACTTAGTAATTAACAATACACGACATAACAGAAGCACGCGGTATGCCAGCTATAATTCTATCTGCCCTTATTATATGCGAGTTATAATTCTATCTGCCCTTATTATATGTCAGCTATAATTCTATCTGCCCTTATTATATGCCAGCAGTAATTCTATCTGCACTTATCATATGCTAGCTATAATTCTGTCTGCCCTTATTATATGCCAGCTATAATTCTATCTGCCCTTATTATATGCCAGCTATAATTCTATCTGCCCTTATTATATGCCAGCTATAATTCTATCTGCCCCTATTATATGCCAGCTATAATTCTATCTGTCCTTATCATATGCCAGCTATAATTCTATCCGCCCTTATTATATGCCAGCTATAATTTTATCTGCCCTTATTATATGCCAGCTATAATTCTATCTGCCCTTATTATATGCCAGCAGTAATTCTATCTGCACTTATCATATGCTAGCTATAATTCTGTCTGCCCTTATTATATGCCAGCTATAATTCTATCTGCCCTTATTATATGCCAGCTATAATTCTATCTGCCCTTATTATATGCCAGCTATAATTCTATCCGCCCTTATTATATGCCAGCTATAATTCTATCTGTCCTTATCATATGCCAGCTATAATTCTATCTGCCCTTATTATATGCCAGCTATAATTCTGTCTGCCCTTATTATATGCTAGCTATAATTCTGTCTGCCCTTATTATATGCCAGCTATAATTCTACCTGTCCTTATCATATGCCAGCTATAATTCTATTTGCCCTTATTATATGCCAGCTATAATTCTATCCGCCCTTATTATATGCCAGCTATAATTCTATCTGCTCTTATTATATGGCAGCTATAATTCTATCTGCCCTTATTATATGCCAGCTATAATTCTATCTGTCCTTATCATATGCCAGCTATAATTCTATCTGCCCTTATTATATGCCAGCTATAATTCTATCCGCCCTTATTATATGCCAGCTATAATTCTATCTGCCCTTATTATATGCCAGCTATAATTCTATCTGCCCTTATTATATGCCAGCTATAATTCTATCTGTCCTTATCATATGCCAGCTATAATTCTATCTGCCCTTATTATATGCCAGCTATAATTCTATCCGCCCTTATTATATGCCAGCTATAATTCTATCTGCCCTTATTATATGCCAG